>JXSR01S042421.1:0-10396 GCA_000969725.1 Ophiothrix spiculata | reverse complement strand
CAACAACTGTTCCTTAATCTCGAGTTCTTTCAACAATAGATACAACAATATTCCTTCTCTCAACAAATGTCTCTACAGATATGTCCACAGTCCAAACAGTCGACAAGAAAGTTTCATCAGCATTAGTCATTCCAATAACAATGATATCCATATCAGAACTTTCGATATTATCTTCGGCCACTTCGTTCAACAGTAGAAATTGATCTATACATTAAAGGTCACTTTAAAACTATATACAACCAACACTGTTTTCAACAACATTGGTCCCCTTTCAGTCGCCTCTTACGACATGCAGGGGATACATTAGGCCTATTCTACAATCCCGGTGGGGGGGGGGGTAAGAAAGTATGTAAAGGTTGCATTTTGTAGCCCATGAATTGAACTTTTAGATACCGTTTGTGTCATTACAATCGGTAGTGTACAACAAAAGTTATGCTTTGTCAAATATTTGGATGTAAAATTTTCTGGTCCAATTTCACGTTCCCCTTGAATGAAGTTCTATTGATTATTGTCTTTGATCTGGTCACTCAGCCGTGACAATGTTTACTAATTTATTATGTACATGCTCTTTTTTGTCTGTGCTGAAAAAATGAACAAATTTGATGCAAAAATAAGACAGATATGATAATTTTTCCAAGGTGACCAATTTTTAGTCCATTCAGAATCAGCCCTACTTTATGGCCAATAATCATTTAATTGGACCAGACAAAAATCCACCCAAATATTTGATAAAACATAACTTTGGTTATACACCACCGATTGAAGTGAAACAAATGGTATCTAAAAATTCAATTCATGGGCTATAAAATGCAACCTTTTAGTTTCTGACTATCCTTTAAATCAAAGAAAAGTACGTTCAAAAATTGTAAGGTTTTTTCTGGGACACCCTGTATAGCAGTTTACATTGATGTAAAAGCTGCAGAACATTCTCCGAGGAACTCGATGTTCAGTTTATGTACACTATTACCTACAGGATTAATACTTATTGGAGCAACGTGCGGGTTTGTTGTTTTTGCCTTTATCACAACCGGTTTACTTAGGCATATCACTCCAAGAAAAAATAGCATGACATTTACAAGCAAACATCCCATATCACCTTTTTGATCATGTCATTTGTAACCACATAGCATAAAATGCATTTTTCATTTCAACCCGTTTTTCTGCCCTGCAAACATTATGCCATTTACTAATAATCATTTTAAGCAAATTTAGACCTAAAGCTATCTTGATATAAGATTATGAGATGTCTTATGGGTTGTTATACGTATTGATCATGTTGATCGGTTGACACCTGTTAAGATTCCATTTATGGAACCGAAAGCATCGACACAAATAGAGAGAGACAGAGAGAGGATTCTAATGCATGTGACATTTCAATTGTTTAGATTATAAATGAGTTGAACTTGCTTACAGGGTGTCCAAAATTAACTGCACATTTTAAATTTTTATAACTTTGAAACCAAGATTCGCATTGCGTTAATTAACGATTCTGAACTCATCAAAATACGGCACTTGTAGCCCTACGCCTGTGTCTAGATTTGTTAATTCGTTGGGCCATTGTTCCTAGTCAATTTATTTAAGACTAGCTACTTGAGATAACATACAATTACTGCCTAAATACAAAAAGGATGCTACTGAATACTTGAATTCACACAAATCTAGAAACAGGTGCACAAATAATAATATTGGTATTAAATGTACAATGCAAATAAAGGGAAAAACACACAACGCAGTCGTATTTTTAAACTGCTTGAAAAATTTCAATTCTCTTTAATACTGTGCAATGTTTTCTCAATCATCATCTAGCTATTGTGTGTGATTTAGCCTTTTAATGACGAAAGAAGCAAAATTTTATATATTCTTTGAAGAATAATCTAGGTAGTACGTTTGACATATCGTTCATGGTTGTTGTCGTTTGTGTATAGAAGCGTTGAAGTGTAGTAGAAAATCTTAGTTTTCATAAACGTTCAGGTAAACGTTCATGCGAGACGTCATGTGACCCCTCCTGGACCAATCATAGACGATAGATCATTCTCCATACAAAAGCTTTAAAATACACGTGGCCTCTATAATGTACACATAATGTCAACCACCCAGTGCAATGGTTTAAATTTATAGGCATTAAGACACCTTCTTTAATGATTTTTTGTTGTTTTCTTATCAACGCATCAACATTGCTTGCCTACAAAACGATCAATTAGAATTACATTGCATTATTGTTCATCAGTAGCCAAACAAATGGAGTTCCCAGGGAAATATATTATTCCATTTCTTCTGGGACCATCAACCAATAAGTAATTTGATATCCATGTTCTCGATTAACAAATCAAATTGTTTCTTGGTCATCGGAATTAAATCTTCCAGATTGAAACAAGTACAATGGGGTAAACTATTCTATGTGTCGTCCGGTCGAGACTGACCAAATATCGACCAATGAAATCCAATCCTGCGTAAGCTCTCCATGTACTCACAAAAATTGCAAACTAAATTGCATCTTGGTCACTGGAGGTCACCCGAGTAGTAACGAATGTTTTATCATCAAAAGAAACTTCAAGTACCAACAACTGTTTTTCTTATTTCCCTTTATAAACAGACCGAATAGATTGCTTTCATTGCCGGGATTCCCATGATTTTACTTACTGCAAACATCGTGAATCGCAATATATTACCTGTATTTACCAATATAGTAGATACTAGAGAAGAGGAAGATTTGTCGCACTGCAGGAAAAGACAATGCTGTGTTTTAGAAGTTATTTTACATACGTTTTACGTTATGGTGTTATTATTTGTGATATCCTACAACGACCAAAATGACAAAAAAATTGTAATTGTGGGATTGTCGAATTCTTACATAATTCTCCAAATGCAACAAGCACGATATCGATCTTATTGTGACAACCACGTTACATCAAGAGTGACGATTGTAGATCAACAAAATTGACGATCTTCCTATCAAGAATTGGGAAAATCGTATAGACCTGGTCCCAATTTCATAAAACCATTCTAAACTAGCAAGTAACTAGTACTTAGCAACATTCTAAATGGCTAGTTTTTTGCTTGTTAGAAATCACCTAAATTTCATTCATAAAACCATTCTATGAACAATTCTTACTAGTTGCTTGCTAGAAGCAAGATAGAATTTTACAGTGATTGAACAAGGATTTTATATCAAAATTACTTCCCAAGGACAATAGAAAGTACATGAAATAAGAATAGTTCTAAATAGAAATCAATTTAAACAAGAATAGTTCTGAAAAGGATCATACCCCTGTATAGGGGTACGGTACTGTAGACCATTGGGGTGTCGGTAAACACAACATACAAAATATGCATAGCGCATAACGATCTTTTTAAATGTTTGCTAGATGCGGAAAATATTTGAATTAAAGCTACGAAGAGAGGGCAAAGACTATAAAGATTATAATTTCTCTGTGAAAAAGGTCTTCATTCGATTGTTTTAAGTAGATTACACCACTTCTTTTATAAGCAAAAACCTTCAATATATTCTTTCTGTTATTTGTTGTCTCTAAACGGCAACTCATTATTTGTAAATTATTTTAAATTTATAATTGGTGTTTTGATTTTAAATTATTATCATACATCCCACATTTGCTTATTTCAATGCTCTTAATTTGATATATTTTGGATATTCGACACGTACCTATTGTTTCCTATATTATTAGACGATTTAAGGACTTAAAGTTGGCGATTTCATCCGTCTACTACATACATTTTGATGTCCGGATAAAAGTAACTTGGAATGGTTCTAAGGATTTAGAAATACCTAAGAGCTATTCTAATTTTAGCAAGCAACTAGGAACCTTGCTAAGCTAAGAATGGTTTTATGAAATAGGTTTAGCAATGAACTAGCGATATAAACGAAGTTAGAAACAAACTAGGCTTAGAATGGTGTTATGAAATTGGGCCCTGGTTAATATTTCAGAAAAACGCTCTCTGGTAGAAAAGCTTATTTTAAGCATTTAAGGCACTGCCCTTACGAGTATATCATATGTGTCTTGTCATTTACTATAGCTTACAAATGTGACATTTTAAACTTTACAAATAGCTGACTGTTCTCTATAAATTAAAAAGCAAGAATGAAAATGATTTTGTCTAATAATGAGCTTTGGTATTTCAGCATAAATTGAATTGGTCTACATACCTGTCAACATTTTCAAATTCTAATACGGGAGACTTTTGTAATCACTTAAATTTGTGAGTAACGAATACGGGCAACTGACTAATGAGGCCCAAAAGGTACACCCAAGAATAAGTTTTGTTTTTATCTATGAAATAATTCTTTTTGGTATTCGGCCTTATATTGGAGTTACCTAAATGGGTGATTTGCAAATTGCAAGAAATAACTTCAACGATTTGTAACCATTACTTGTATTTTGGCGAGTCCATTCAATTTAGGACCTTTAATGGAAAAGCGCCTTAAATAAGTAAAAAATGGGCCATAGTAAGTCCTTGAGTTATTTTAGCTCTATCATTCACAAAAAAAAACCATATTAGACAAACCATTGTTTTAAAGTAGTTCCATAAGATTAAGAACCGATGATAATCCACCGATGCGATATACAAGGGACGTTTCAATAAACAATTAGCACATAATAAACACATACCTTAATAGTACATAAACACGAGCTCATAGTGTCAGCTTTTTCATTGGACTAAACAATAATCTGTAATGTACCTTCAGACAGTAAATTCCTTTAACATGTTTAACACATTTAATTTTTCGTTGACTTTAATTCCAAACATTAGTTTTCTCACGACGTAAAATAATCAAACCCAAAACGAATTCAACAAAATAATGTTCATTTTTAATTAAATCAGTTAAGATCATCAAACTTACCATTCTGAAGGTTACACTTGCATTCAAATATCACTTTAATGAAGCAAAACGCGAATTCAATATTGATTGCTCGTTTCACCTCGAGGCAAATGCAGTGGAATCAAATTGTCCCGCAGTTTTCTTGGAAATAAATAAAACCAATTGTTTAACTTATTGCTCTTGCGGAAGATACAAAATCGCATATTGAACTTCGAGTCACGTCCTACGTTTCTGTAATCAATATTCTTTACTGCATCAACCTGATAATAAGCAGTACCGTTCACAAACTTCTGCAATATATGTTCTTTGTTTGTCTTTTGATATTATTCTTCATTTATATAACATCTGATTTGATGTTTCCTTTGTTTAATGTCAAATTCTTCAACCAAAAGCTTTGTCTCTTCATACAGGTCTGGAAATGTTCTGAAAATTCACTCAATCAAAAAAATCATTATCCTTGTATCTGAGAAAAATGAAATAATTGCACTACACTGTCACACCTGTCATCTTTATCTACATTTCCTCTAACTCTGCTAATACTGATGTAAATCTTTGTGACTTATCTAATGGACATTTGATGGATTATATTTTTATCAAACACGAGGTTCAGCTAACAACCTAAAATATGCAGATAGGTTTCAAGAATAAAAAACTACTAGAGTAAGGTCATTGATTACCATCAAACAGAGGTGGTCAACACGCCAACGGTAAAATTTGAATTTCTAAGGGTGTTTTAAGGGGCAGAACAAATGTGAAACACCTGATTTTCCTTGATATGTTTTGTAGAGCCGCTGTTCTACCTTGACAATTAAAAACAAAACATAATTTATTCAGGATATTTTGATAATTTGGTGTCAGAAACAGTAGAAAGTCAAATTTGAGACTTATTGCTGATTGATTGAGACACACGGCTAAGTAGAAATATACAACCCCTTGTGACAAATAATACATTTAAATAAAGGTAATTACAATCTGAACACAGTGCTGAAAGAAAAAACTGAAAAAAGCAAACGGTTTCTGAATACAACCATTTTTTAATTTTTTCATGAATAAAACTAACTCCTTAGAAATGTCACGTAAGTATGCTCAAAGGGACATGTTATTATGTGCAATAGGGATGACAAATATACCCATGTTCATCATGGTAAACTTCAAATAAATGCATTTAATAAATATAATACATATTTTAATATACTTAAAAGTATATTACTTTGTTGATAGTTCACACTTTCTTAATAAATCAATCAATATCATTTCCTTTTTTAGACAGAAAAATGTATTTTCCAATTTTTTTAAAGGTATTTATGATTTTGCAAAATACTGAAAATCTTTAATAAGTCTTCTGTAAAATAGTATCCGATTTAATGACATTGTATATGCTATTCGCGACTAAACTTCAAAATAAACAGAGCTCTTTGGCGACATGATTTTTCAAATTGGTCAAAACTTGACGCTGCGCGTTTTTTCAATTAAAATTTCAATATACCTCTGCTTTTCTAATAATCGTCAAATTTGCAGGATTTCATAAAAATGCATAGAAATCAATTTGATATTAGCTTTTGACAAATAATTTTGGATGACTATAATAAGGTAACAAGTGTCGAATCAATCAAATCTTGTTGAAGAATATATTTAAACAAACCGATACATTCTTTGTTTGTCAAGAAATCAAAACGCGTTTGTCTTACATTTCATTCTTGAATACAAACACAATTATCGTAATAACTAAGCTGAAAACATAGTTCTTTTTGAGCTACCAAATATTGGTGCAACAAGTCTTTGTTATCTTATAATCTGATATATAGTTCCAATGTATTTTCTATTAATAACGGAGGCTTGGTGATGAAAAATCAATACTACCACATTGAGGAGTACTTGGTGAAAGTGTTTGGTGATTTACAACACCAATTATCCGTTATTGATTAGAAGATGCATTTGAATTATATTACTAGATTATAAGATAAAAAGACTTGGTTACACAAAATAATTTGGTAGCTCAAAAAGAACTATGCTTTCAGCCTTATTCATTAAAAAATGTATTTTATCTAATCTTAAAGTTTACTGGAGTGTTCTCATTTTATACTTGATTGTCGAATTCTTACATAATTCTCCAAATGCAACAAGCACGATGTCGACCTTATTGTGACAACCATGTTACATCAAGAGTGAGGATTGTAGATCAACATAGTGTATGTTAGTAAAGAAATCTCGTCTTTTTTGTGAAATGAACACTTAATTTAAATGATGCAATTTAAAATTGACGATCTACCTATCACAATTTGGGAAAAAATCGTATTGGCAAAGTTAATATTTAAGAAAAACGCTCTCTGGTAGAAGAGCTTATTTTAAGCAATTAAGGCACTGCCCTTACGAGTATATCATATGTCACTTGTCATTCACTATAGCTTACAAATGTGACATTTTAAACTTTACAAAATTTAATAACTGACTTGTTCTCAATTAATTTAAAAAAAAGAATGAGAATGATTTTGTCTAATAATGAACTTTGGTATTACAGCATAAATTGAATTGGTCAACATACCTATCAACATTTTTAAAATTCTAATGCGGGAGAATTCTGTAATCACTTAAATTTGTAAGTAACGAGTGCGGGCAACTGACTTATGAGGCCCAAAAGGTACATCCAAGAATAGGCTTTGTTTTTCAGCTATGAAATGATTCTTTTTGGCATTCGGCCTCCATATTAAGTTACCTAAATGTAACCATTACTTGTACTTTGGCGAGTCCATGCAATTTAGGACCTTTAATGGAAAAATGCCCTTAAATAAGTATAAAATGGGCCATAGTTAATCCTTGAGATATTTTAGCTCAATCATTCACAAATAAAACATATTGAACAAACCATCGTTTTAAAGTAGTTCCATAAGAACCAATGATAAGATCACCTTAAATTAATAATTAATCCCCCGATGTGATATACAAGGGACGTTTCAAAAACAACTAGCACATAATATACACGTACCTTAACTAGTACATAAACACGAGATCATAGTATCAGCTTTGTCATTGGTACTAAACAATATTCTGTAATGTAAACTTAAGACAGTCAATTCCTTTAACATGTTTAACACATTTATTTTTCGTTGACTTTAATTCCAAACATTAGTTTTCTCACGACGTAAAATACTCAAACCCAAAACGAATTCAACAAAATATTGTGCATTTTTAATTGAATCAGTCAAAATTACCAAACTGACATTTCAGAAGGTTACACTTGCATTCAAATATCACTTTAATGAAACAAAACGCGAATTCAATATTGATTGCTCGTTTCACCTAGAGGCAAATACAGTGGAATCAAATTGTGCCGCAGTTTTCTTGGAAATAAATAAAACGAATTGTTTAACTTATTGCTCTTGCGGAAGATACAAAGTCGCATATTGAACTTCCAGTCACGTCCTACGTTTCTGTAATCAATATTCTTTACTGCATCAACCTGATAATAAGGTGACAAACTTCCGCAATATCTGTTCTTTGTTTGTCTTTTGATATTATTATTCATTTATTTAACACCCGATTTGATGTTTTCCTTATTTGGTGCCAAATTCTTCAACAAAAAGCGTCGTCTCTTCATCTCTAGAAATGTTCTGGAAATTCACTCAATCACAAAAATCGTTATCCTTGTATCTGAGCAAAATGAAATAATTGCACTACACTGTCACACCTGTCATCTTTATCTACATTTCCTCTAACTCTGTTAAATACTGATGTAAATCTTTGTGACTTATCTAATGGACATCGTGGCATTTGATGGATTATATTTTTATCAAACACGAGGTTCAGCTAACAACGTATGAAAATATGCAGTTAGGTTTCAAGAATAAAAAACTACTAAGGTAATGTCATTGATTACTATCATTGATCATATATAGAGGTGGTCAACACGCCAATGGTAAAAATTGAATTTCTAAGGGTGTTTTAAGGGGCAGAACAAATGTGAAACACCTGATTTTCCGCTGTTCTACCTTGACAATTAAAAACAAAACATCATTTATTCAGGATATTTTGATGATTTGGTGTCAGAAACAGTAGAAAGTCAAATTTGGCACTTATTGCTGATTGATGGAGACACACGGCTAAATAGAAATATACGACCCCTTGTGACAAATAAAACATTTAAGGCTACAGTCCCTAAATGGGTGCCATTTTTGCCAAACTGCATATTTTTACCTACTTACACATATCAGAATAATACAATTTTTGGCGTACATATGTAATAGAGTCTCTAGTTTATGCATGAGATTTTAGTAGTGATTTCACGTCCATTATCAAGGTCAAAATTACGCCAATAAACGACTTCGAAAAATTTACACCCTTTTCGCCGAAACCTTAAAATTTTATGATGTTCGAACAATTCGCCTGTTTTCAAATTTTGACAGATTGTAGGCTTGATACTTTTTATTGAATTACAAATAATATTTTATAAATGTGTTGTGTTGATTTTGAATGATAATGTAACAAACCCGCGTTGTATTGCCCGGACAAACGGGCGTGAATTATGACTCTTGAGTTCGCCCTGTTTGAGCTGTGAATAGCCTGATTTTAGTATCTACATTATCTACATTTTGTCTAATATACGCATTCGCATAATTTACTTACAAATTGAGCTTTCCAATGAGGCAAAAATTGCAATTTTTATGTAAACAAAAGAAAAATACGGCATTCTAATGTTAATGTTTTAGATTTTAGTTTACTATCTCAACGCTGCCTTGATAGCTCAGCGGTAGATCTCTCGCTTCGTAATGCATGACTAACACCCGCCATAATCCATGGTTCGATTCCTCGCAAAGGCAGTGGAAACTATGTATCTTTTCGTGATTGAAAAATAGTTAGGATTCACATTTTCCTGAGCATGTGGATTCCTCGTACCCTTAAATAAAGGTAATTACAATCTTAACACACAAGCCTTACAAACATATGATATCGGGATATTATTCAGGTGCTGACCGCTTAATGTACTCCTTTGTCTATACGGAATCAGCACGTGTGACGAAAGTCTCTTGAAAGCAGCCCCAGCTATAGAAATGTGTACATTTTGACGTCACGATATCGATTCAAGAAATTGACTTAAAGCTCCGCCAACTTCTGATTCATATCTTTTACCGTGATATGTTCATGGTGTATAAATCCCAAGGGAATTCCGCTTGTTTTAGAGAATTAAATGATAGCAAAGCTTTTTAAGTTGGATAAATTATCACTTGACTATCTGTTCTTTCTCGGAATGCTTCAATTTACCTTGTGACTGTTTTCATCTCCGAATAACAAGTGATTAAAGTTGGAATCTATTTCACTTGATCTTCAATGGTGAAAAGTTTTTTTCGATTAAAATTTCAATATTAATATACCTCTGCTTTTCTAATAATCGTCAAATTTGCAGGATTTCATAAAAATGCATATATCTATTTGATTTAGGCAAAAAATACACTTGACTGAAAAATGTGTTTCATTCAACTGTAGCATGGGTATAAATTGACCACCTCTACAACCATGACAACATAATGGGCTATTCCATTTGAAGTACACACCTCCCCTATGGAA
>JXSR01S042420.1:0-14174 GCA_000969725.1 Ophiothrix spiculata | reverse complement strand
AAAATGTGAAATTCAACTGTTTTTCCAGTTTCCTTTGTTCAAAATCTTGGTGCTATTTTTGACACTTTTATGTCCATAATATATCTCCAATATATAGAGTTCGTTGTTCTTCATTTCATCGTTCATGGCAACATCGGCAGAATTTGCAAATGCCTCAGCCTTGATGCTACCAAACAAATTATTCACTCATTTACTACCTCATGTCTTGACAACAACAATGGTCTTTTGTATTGTCTACCAAACAACCAACTATTATCATCTTTTAAAAACAATTCAGAACACTGCACGTGTTATTACTTTTACTAAAAACTCTTGCCATATAACATATAATAAATAGCTTATGTCTAAAGCAAGATATTCAAATTGTAAGTGTTTAAATATGATTAGTCAAGTGTAACAGCCATGCATCAAAAGCCACAAATTATCAGGAAACGGGAAGAATGAATGTTGCGTGGTTTTGATTGCTCTAAGATAGATAACATTTTCTTTTTAATCAATAGCAAGTATTTCGTTTAATCTTTTAGTTATTTCTTTATGTAATGAGAAGTCAAACAGAGCTTTCAACTTTAGATTTTGGCAATTTTGAAAGTGAAATTATATTTTAAGGTAGAAATTGCAAATTAAAATCTCTCGCAGACAGAGTTACAGATTTCTGTCTTCATTGAAATGGAAAGGCAACAAATCAAATCCGTGGCGAGTTTTCAAAACTGGTGCCTTTACAGAATCCACCTATTCTTGAAAATGAAATGACAAAATGATCTCATTCTTTTTGCAAATTAAAGAAAACTGTACTACCAATTCAGATAATTTCAGGATTCGAAATGGAACAGGAAGTATTTGTATACATTTATTTATTCTGGGTACTAACCATTTTGAAACACACTGTACATATACCTAACTTGACGCTTATGTTGGCGATCTATCTGACTACAAAGTCATTCAACGCGAAAATGACAACAAATTATATAACTCTATATTTAAGCTCGCGTTTTGTTCTTTTCTACATAGAAATACAGGTTGTTCCATAAAAACGGATAGTTCAAAAGTATGTAAGGGTTGCATTTCATATATCACGAATTGAACTTTCAGATACCGTTTGTTTCATTTTAATCGGTAATATACAAGAAAAGTTATGCTATGTCAAATATTTGAATGCAACATTTCTTGGTCAATTTCACGAGTTCCCCTCGAATGAAGCTCTATTGAGTATTGTCATTGATCTGCTCATTCAACCGTAATAATGCTTACTTATTTATTACATACATGCTCTCTTTTATCTGTGTTGAAAAAAAAAATATGTAAAAATAAGACAGATATGATAAATTTTCCAAGGTGATCCATTTTTATTCCATTCAGAAACACCCCTACTTTATGGCCAATAATCATGAAATTGGACCAGACAAAAATCCACCAAAATATTTGGTAAAACATAACTTTTGTTGTATACTTCCGACTGATATGAAACAAACGGTATCTAAAAATTCAATTTTTGGGCTATAAAATGCAATCTTAACACCATGTATATTACAGAAACCATCCGATTTTGCTGTTGCCGACTAAACACAGTTGTATGGACAGATGTGGAGAAATAGTAGATTTTGCGCGTGATTTCTATAACTGATATAAACTTAGAAATGTCAAAAGATGTTCTTGCGACGATGTATGTTACATATACAGAGACTGTTGTCTCGATATATTGTAAAATGCACATCGAATGATACATCCCTTTGTTGCTTAATGGATGCCAGAAACCTAGTTTTGACTACAGGGTGTCCCAGAATAAACCTTACAAAAAAAGAAAATGGTCATCAAACAGTGCCACACAAGACGAAGAATCTTCGCATTGTTTCTTAACAAAAATTCTCCCCCACTATGATTGACACTTTGTAGGTTTAAAATCATCGTATTTATGCGTAGCCTCTAAATCTTTGCGTGCAATTTTCATGGGTTTAATGAATAAAGTACACTCTAAATGATAACTGATCAACATTTAGTAAAATCTTACTCTATTCAGTAGTTAAAAGGGAACCACCCAACATTTTGAGTAAACTTTACTCATCCTGTGTTGAGTACAAATCTACCCCTGTATTAAGTAAAAATATTACTCAATTGTAGAGTAGATCTCTACTCGATTTATGAGTAAACCATTGCTCATACTGTTGGGTGGTTCCCTTTTGACTCAGCAAATGGGTAGAACCTTACTCAACTCATGTTGAGTAAAAAATTGCTCGTTAATTGAGCCAAATGCTACTCAACTAATGAGTGAATGTTTTGACTCAATTTTATCTGAGTAAACATAGTTGAGTAATTTTTTGCTCAAGTTGAGTAGAACTTTGTTTTACTCAATTATTATGGAGTAAAAACATACAGTTTAAAACTACATGTTTTTACTGAATTACCAAAGGATAATTCATTTTAGACTCGTACGAACAATTACAAACAGTGTTTAGTCCATCTAGTAGGATCACGGGTAGCAAGCTAAGCGAGCTGCCCGTGGTCCTCCTTGACGGGCTTTACTGCACGCATTATGCATCGCGTTACTTCGCTCTTCAATGCATGTCATTAAGCTTACAGCAACCACAACAAGAATACTAGTAGTTTCACGAACTTGATGAGACTGAAGTATTCTAGTAGAATAGGCCTATAGCTCAATGATGAAGACATCTGAGCAGTAAGCACTACCTAAAAATATTGGATTCAATTGTTGCAATGAGCGTTAGTATTTCTTCGACAGCTCTAGCTCTGCATGCTTACATTTGATCGATCAAACCCTAATCACTTTTGAGCAATTATTACTCTGTCGCTGCGTAATGCCAACCGCGGTTTACTCAAAATCGGTTCAAACGAAATTCGTACTCAATGTTGAGTACCAGGGGAAATTGATTTCAGTATAACAAATTACTCGGATGACGAGTAACACTGAAATCAACGTCTTACTCCATATAGAGTATTAAATTACTCCCTTTTTTGCTCCACTTGTTTTACTCCGCACTGTTTACTCGCTGAAATTAAGAGTGTAAGGGTGTTTCTGAATGGAATAAAAATGAGTCACCTTGGAAAACTTATTATATCTGTCTTATTTTTACATCATATTTATTCATTTTTTTCAGCATAGATAAAAGAAAGCATGTGCGTAGTAAATAAGTAATTATCGTTATGGTTGAGTGAACAGATTAATGACAATACTCAATAGAGCTTCATTCAATGGGAACTTAAAAACTCGTGAAATTGGACCAGCAAATTTTGCATTCAATTATTTGACAATTAAAGCACTACTTTTGTTGTATATTACCAATTGAAATGAAACAAACGGCATCTGTAAGTTCAATTCATATGCTATAAAATACAACTTTTACATACTTTCGAACTATCCGTTAAACCCATGAAAATTTAGAGGCTACGCATACATACGATGATTTTAAAGTTTCAAAGTGTCAATCACCAGGGGGGAGAATTTTTGTTAAAAAACAATGCGAAGATTGTTCGTCTAGTGTGGCAGTGTTTGATGACCAGTATCTTATTTTAGGAGCATTTTTTTATGTTCTTTGCAATAGATTGGATAACATGAATGGACTTCAAATAGCTAATGTTGATTATGCTAATATAGTCTATTATAATTTTCTCATACGTTGGTGTATTTTAGATATGGTATCGTATTGTCCGACATCATTTGATAATGACATTCGTAAATACTGTGAATTCTTTCAAGCTCCGATCAAATGCTTTGTCGCAGAAAATATTCATGAAATTTGGTTCAAGAATCCCTTTTGCTTGAAATGTTTAACAGGTCTGATATAATCAAGACTTCGCGTATGCTGCCTTAATCAGCTGTTTATAACAAAATACTCCGCGTATGTCACCTTGATCAGCTGTTTATAACAAAAGGTACCGGCTGCTGCTATTACGACGATTTTGTTCCTAATAAAGAAAATATACAAAACAACCCACAAATTGAATGTCACTCAAAGGACATGATTTACATGACATGATAATGTCAAATATTGTCCTGTTTGCCGGGTTTCACCTTACAAAACAGAGAGTGTATTCCGGAAGTTGAGGTATCTTGGGTTGTTGGTTATGAACACTTTAATCATTCATTTACTGCAATTTGGCTTGAAATTGATACACTCTATTGTTAGGTATCAAACCAGAATACATTGCGTTAATGCTACCAGAGGCTGGAGTACTTTCGAAATATATAACTGTATAAAGGAATAGAAACCTTCTAGTATCCATATTTTAGGGGTTTTCCTAGAAAAAATTGCAAAGAGGCTGATTTCAAATCATTATAGTAGGTATTTACAGAAAAAAGTAAGGAAGGGTAGGGACTGGGGAACCTTAATTTGTGGTGGGTCATTAAAACTAAGGGGTCATTTGCCCAAAGTTATGCCTAAAGTATGTCGTATTTGACATCAAATTAAGGGAAAAGTACTAATTTAAAAATTGGGTGATTTGTTTAATTTGTTACTTTATCACCTTGCAAAATATCATAACTAATTAGAGACATTATGACCCACATAATCGTTATTTTTCGTTAGAATAGGTCAAAATTCGAAATATTGCTATTATTATCTCTAAATAAGGCTTTATTAAGAAAAGACACTGGCAAAGAAGCTGAGTTCAACTAATGGTGGAAGTTACAGGTGTCAATAGTCATGATAGTTACCCCAAAAAAGTAAGGAAGTGTTGGGGCTTGGGAACCCGATTTTAAGGGGTCATTAAAATTAACGGGTTATTAGCCATAAGCTACGTCGTGTTTGATATCAAATTAGGGAAATGTAATTTAGAACACTGGATGTGTTTTTTATTTTATTACATTATCACAGTGCAAAATGTTACACCTGATTAAAGACGTTTAAAATTTTCGATGTTTCGTTAAAAATTGATCAAAATTCAAAAATTATGTTATTAACATAATGGTTTACCTAGGAAGAAGCTGATTTCAACTGCTTGTGGTATTTATAGATGTCAATATTTACCTAAAAGAAGTAAGGGTGGATGGGAGTTGGGGGAACCAAATGTTTAAGGGGTGGGGTTCATTAAATATATAGGCTATTAATTCGAAATTATGCGTGAAGTGGGTCATGTTTGATATCGAATTAAACAAAAATATAATAAAAGTAATGATGTTCAATTTGTTACCTTATCACCTAGCAAAAATGCTATACCTAATTGAAGATGCAATGCCCTGAAAATTGTGATTTCATGTGCAAAATAGGTCAAAATTCAAAATGTGGTAATAAAAGTTCTAAATATCAATTCTTTATTGAGTTATTTGCTTAATAGAAGACTAGTGGTATACTTCAAACTTGTCCTGTAAGTTTTTGCTCCATAGCAGGCGGGGAAATTGTGTATATTTCAAAATGGCGACTTTAACCCTTTACACACAACTTTTGGCGATCATTCAAAATGGGTCCCAGTATTGAGTATGAGTTTTATGACTTTCTGTAATTCGTTATATATAGTTTAAATATGTCTTATAAAGCCTTATCTACCAGGGTTGCACCACCTTGATTGCATAAAACCGCAAAAAACTTAATTTAGCCATTTAAGTAATTTATTTCTTGAATTCTTAGGGGTCATTTTGATGACAAAATGGTAGGAAAGTAGGAATAAAGTAGGCCTCCCAAAGTTTGGTAAAGGGGTTACCAGATTTCTGAGATGACAAGTTTATTCTTTGCGCAATATGGCTTTTCATTTGGGGCTCCCTTTTTTTAAATGTTTACATATTTTTTTTTTCTTTGTGGGCTTGACGGGCCGCACTGGTTTACATATATGGTTAATGTTAAATCTTATGTATTTTTTATTAATTCGAAATGGCTTATGGGAATTTATGGCGTTATATAGAAAAAATTTCATACAACATTGTGTTAAGGAGGAGCATCCTGAAGGGTAAAGCTGACAAATTGAATTAAAGCCATTGTATGATTTGAAAGGAGGAGCGCTTGCAAGTGGCTCGTCTGGAGTGGCATTGGGTGCGCCTAAGGAACGGCACCACGGGCATAGATATTGGTGTATGGTAAAACACAATCACGAGGCAACCGGATTGAACAATCTGCTTGTCGCAGCTCATTAACTTAAGGCCCATTTTACAGTAATTGCCAACTTTTTGTCAACCTGGGGATCATTTTTTCAAGCTAAGTATCAAACGTTGTCATATTTTACAAATGTACATAAGAGTACAAATTTTAAGAAAAATTAGAAAGCACACCTGAACTCTTTCTACTTAATTGACTTTTTTGATCAAGAAGTATGAAAATTGCTATTTTAAGTTGTTCTTTGGAAATTTATCTCTAGTGCCAACAGAAATAAGACTTGTTTTCATCATAAATGTAAAATATGTACCTTTAGGCAATTCAAGCTGAAATATGAACATTCTAGCTCACATTTTGACAATTTTATGACAAATTTTGCTGTTATTTTTGGCCAAAAACAGGTTGTTGACATAAACAAAAAGTTTTGTTTAAGAAATCAAAATAGTGACAAAGCAGAGTAATTTTTTATGAATTTATTAGTTGTAGTCTGGAAATATTTGCACCAAATGCCGGCAAATCTCAACAATTAAGTTAGCAGACAATACGGTTTATGTGTTGGACGTGACATGTGAACATAATTTTGACTTAAAAACATATCTTTTTGACATTTATTAAAAATAAAAACTAATTTTAAGATTTTGAAACGATGCACCACTACAAACTTCCAAAATTGTGAAGTTGTTATGTTTGGATGTGACAAATTGTGTTGGGCGTGACAAATGGCAAAGGTAAACGGGGCAAAATTTTGAAATTTTACAAAACCTGATCACACCTTAAAGTAAGTTTGTAGTTCACAAACCCATGCAACAACTAGAAACATACTATAAATTCAAAGTTGCGGACCTCTTATTTTTCAAGATATGAAACACACATGTGTTGGACGTGACTGGTGTGAACGGAAAATGTTTTGTTCATAAATCCAAGCCATTTTACAATGGTTGTCAAAACTTTAAGTACAATTTAATAGTAGAGAGAGATAGTCCTCTTGGAGAGTAAGTATCACAAACATAGAACTTATTTCATAAAAACAACAGGGCTTCTGCAAAAAGTGTTGGACGTGACGTAATTATGAACGGAAAATTGCGGACTAGATTTCAATTTGCCATATCTGAATTAATTCTAGATCCAGTCATATCACTTTGTGTTGTGTGGTCATTATCATGAAGACTTTTCTTTGCAAATGATACCATAAAATGCCACAAATATCCACCATGGGAGTGTCGGTGTATTTAAATAAAATGCTATTTAATGTGGACGGAAAATGTCACGTCCAATACTTTATTTTATCTGCTCCATATACATTTTTGAGCACTCTGCTACACTGTATTTTCACATGGTAATAAAGTGACACTGGTTGTCTAACAGAACTCGAAAGTAACAATGGGCAGACTCAACATAGCTAATATGGCAGCTGAAACCAAAAGGACATGTATTTTTGGTTGACGCCATATCGGTCAAATTTTGACCCTTTTATGTGGGCTGACTAGTAGAGATGTAGGTAAAAACACATGAGGTGACTCTGTATCACCTCCCTGTAAAAAATCCTACAGGTCTTAAGTGAAAACTCATAAAGCTGGCAATAACTGTGAAATTGGCCATAATTACTGCATGGCATTGCAGCTCATTTCTCACAACAAGGTCATCCATATTAAAAATTAGTTGCTCTTTGTAAACTCATTAAGATGTTTAGTAAACCCTTCGGTCCGTATGCACAAAACATTTAGACCGGTTCTAAAGTTAGACCTGGTCTAAGTGAAATCTACTTTCATCAGAAAGGAACCTTTACTCACATTTTCTTCCTGTAGTAAGTAGCTGATTTTAAAGATTCAAATGCAATTTTTAAAAATAATAGAAAATAACTCAAGTAAATGCAGAAGAAAATGTTTTTCCTGGTGGAACACAATTTCACTTAGACCAGGTCTAACTTTAGACCCGGTCTAACTCTTTTGTGCATACGGACCGAAGGTTCTCCACCCCTGGGGTAGGCTTCGGATTTCCATCCGTTGTCGACTCATATTACATATAGGTTTGTACATTATGTTTTGTAAGCGCTTCGGGTTCTCCACCCCTGGGGTAGGCTTTGGATTTCCATCCGTTGTCGACTCATATTACATATAGGCTCTGTACATTATGTTTTGTAAGCGCTTCGGGTTCTCCACCCCTGGGGTAGGCTTCGGATTTCCATCCGTCGTCGACTCATATTACATGTAGGTTCTGTACATTATGTTTTGTAAGCGCTTCGGGTTCTCCACCCCTGGGGTAGGCTTCGGATTTCCATCCGTGAATGTTGATTCATATTACAAGTAGGATCTGTACATTATCAAATATAAAGATCTCTGTAAATTTATTAAGATAATTTGTAAACCATTTTGGTTTTCCACCCCTGGTTTAGGCTCTGAATCTCCATCCTTGTTTTTGTACGTAGGCCCTACTTGTGTTTTATTTGACTTGTAGTTATATGTTTTATGAAGAAAAATAAAATGAATCAGAATCGGATGTGTTAACTACGCTTGCGTGGTACACAAAATAACGTAATTCCGGCATTTCGACAACCATTGAAAAAAGTATGAAACCAGCATAACCGACTCCTTTCCTATCATGTCCTGATCACTACTTCTGGTGGTGCTACTGTAATTGAGCGGGGATATGTGTAGTTAAACTTACTCTCTCACTTTGTTCATTTCTTTGCAGCCTAACTGCTTTTGAAAAAGCAGCTTTGGCACAAAGTATCATTTATGCCTTCCCCTCGCTTAAAGACCCTGATGGAGAAACTGGCTATGTAAGTATACTTGCACTACACTAAGTCTTAGCCTCTTCTCAAACTGTAGGCCTATAAGATTCACATTGTGTCTACACAAACAGCCTGTGGAGGAATCGACCAAATGGCTCTTGATTGGCAGAGATATTTCCAAGAACGTTATTGACGACATTGCTGCTACAGGTACCATCCCTTGTAACTTTCAATCAACATATTGCTTATTTAGTTTGTGATGCACTTGGGTCACAGTAAAATAACACAAACGATTTAAAGCGTTTTTCTATTGCGGTTCAAATACCGGAATATTATTCTGGAGAAGGGATGGAAATGTTTGTGATATGTGCCATTTTCAGACTTTTTGTTTGATAACTACATAAACAATCAGGTGGATACGTCCACATAAGCATAATATTAGTTTTCCTGTCTTCATCTCAGGTTTTAGGAATTGTTTTTCTTTGGAATGAGTGTCCCACAAACCCTTTTTCTCTACTACAGGGGAATAACATTTCACCGCCTTTTCATCAGTATGACGTCATCGTATCGGGTATTTCATCGCAATAGAAAAACAACTCTCACCGTTATTTTCGAACTATCTTGTTTGAAGAACATTTAATAAATTGACACATCTAGTAAAAATGAAAGCCCTCCTTGGTATAGCGGGTTAGCGCATCGGTAGTTACCTCGCCTTGCACCAATGAGGTCCCGGGTTCGAGTCCCGCGCCCGGCGCTTTATGTGCATTTGGTTTTCAGTCCATGCTTGCTTCCGTAGGTTTTTCTCCGGGTGCTCCGGTCTTCCTCCTGCATTCAAAACTGAGTTTTAAAAACCATCTTGGAGCCCTAGCTTCTTTCAGCTTCTTTCAGCTTACTTGGTACCAATTACCAAGTTGGGTTTCCTTGGCGAAAGCATAAACAAGGTGAAGGTGATTTATAATTTTGACAAAATCTTAGATTTTATTAATCATTTTTGGTCGTCTGAAAATAATTCACGTACAATAATGAATGGGAATGTACTGTACATGAACAGTTAAACAATTACGCATGGATGCATCTTATGTCAAAAAACAAAATTTGACCGTTTCGTCACATTTTTACGTTAGAAGCCTTTATTCAAACTCTGCTCATTTTGCCAGAGCACCACTCATTTTGTGGTAGAAATGTTAAATTTGATATCTCGCCATAGTCCTTTAAACTCGCCATAATTCACATACCTCAATGGTAGCTGACACTGAGTCTCTCAAATTTCAATGATATTATTGTTTTGTTTGTGTGAATTATAAGCATGCACATTTGCTGAGCAGCAATACGCATCTGCAGATCTTATGTAGATTTGTGGACTGTATAGTTGCTGATTCATTTTTCTTATATCTACTGATAGCATCTTGAAAGAGTATAATGGTAATATAAACTGGTAATTGTGGGAAGACATAGTGTTTGTACCATTACACTAGGAACATAATCATTTTATCTTCAGACATCTGTGTGGAAACATCAGGAGTGTTGCATATGGGTCAAGTGCAATTTAAAGTCATAAACCAATTTATTTGGTGAATGGCATAATATGATTTTTGTTCATAAATGTAATTTTGTCTTGAAGGGTGCCTTCAAATGTAATGTGTATTCATTTATTCGTATCCAAAGAAACTCCAACACCTCCCCCACTGGAGAGTAACAATAAAACTGACGATGTGGAAAATGGTACAGACATGGAAAAATATGCCGAGGATGGAGAAGATTTGGTACAATGGATAAAAGACCACATGAATCCACAGGACGAGGTTGCAGAAAAAATGAAAATGACTTGTCACCAACGTTTTAAATGGATTCGGGAGCCAAATCCAGTTTAAAGAAGAACTGTTAGTAACATTTTGGAGACTTGGCAAAGACTACTTTCCCAGGCATAGTAAGGGCTATATTTTAGAACATTCTTCAGTCTATTGGTTGAAACAGATCCAATTGTGTTGCCCCCTCATACTAAGGTTACTTGTGATTATTGGACTGTGAGCAGGGATTACAGTAGCTCTACACTCTTAGAAGGCCGGGATCAAATTTTTGATCCTTTTTTGGGATCATTTTATTTTGATCCTTTAAGGATCACTTTTGATCCTTTAAGGATCACTTTTGATCCTTTTACGGATCAATATATACAAAAGGATCAAATTCACCAGGATCATTTTTGATCCTTTTTTAGGATCATTTTATTTTGATCCTTTTTGATTACAATATCAAAGTTTTGATCCGTATTTCTGGATTACTTTGATACGGAGAGGATGAGCTCATATTTGATACCGCGTTTGGATGCAACATCTTTTGTTTCATATTTGAGTACATTCCATATCCACTGCATAGCCGGGAATGTATACAATGGTATACAAATACGATAATTTCATCACACTTGATAACTGCCTGTTCCGTGGGCGAGTGGTTAGAGCGTTGGTCATTATAATTGGTAATTATAAATGGTGTACATGCGGGGTGGGTTCAAAGCCTGCTAGGGTCACTTCAGTGAGATGTTTTTAGGCAGATCTTTTTTATAAGAAATATTTGATCCTTTTTTCGGATCAAGAATTTTGATCCTTATTTTTGGATCACTTTGATCCTTAAAGGGTAAGCTCATATTTGATACCTAAAAAGGATCAAAATTGATCCTTTTTGTCTCATATTTGATCCTTCCTTTCTAAGAGTGTAC
This sequence comes from Ophiothrix spiculata, assembly GCA_000969725.1. Classification (NCBI taxonomy): domain Eukaryota; kingdom Metazoa; phylum Echinodermata; class Ophiuroidea; order Amphilepidida; family Ophiotrichidae; genus Ophiothrix; species Ophiothrix spiculata. Next base: position 2,695 of record JXSR01S042420.1, on the reverse strand, counting down.
TAGTCTAGTTGTGGAATATAGCTACCAACTGGACTAGCAGGGGTTTATGAATATGGGCACAGTTTGATCTCATTACTAGTATCTAACCACACAGCTCAAAGAAGCTCTTCAAGTAAATGAGGCCAGCTCTCCAATTTTTTAAAATTACTGTTTGCAGATCAAAAAAGAATGAAGTCCCTAGACTCCCAAACACTCTGTAGCATGAATTCTGTGCATTTGATGAACCCATTGTGTGGTTGTTAGCTGTTGGAAAGACACTTAATCTCAATAACCTTAAGGGGCTCTTCTGAGACTGTGCTGATTAATCTGGTCACAATCTGAAGTTCACTAATTGATTCACTTATTTTGCCTTCTGCAAGGAAGGCACAATTGATGGGATTACTTTGGTAGTCTATATAAAGTGTCTGTTGTTTTGTGTATCTGTCAACATGTCGTTGAAGTCTACTGGCTGCCCTAAAAGATTCACCTCGATGCGCCTCGGGATCTGATGGAACGTCAATTTGAATATTGAAATCCTTGGTAAATAGAATAGTGCAGGTAGACCAAAAGAAAATATGATAGTTTACAAGTTGTGGGAATTCACGAAGAAAAACAGTAGGCCTTGTAGACAGTGTTGATCTACTAATTGTGTTCACATTTTAATGATTCTAATGATGCAGAATTAGGTAGAGTTAAATTTTAATTTTGCATGATTTATATCACTACGCGAATTTTGCGCTGAAAATATACGCTGGTTTTTTTTACATTCTGAAGCCTCTTTTAAATTTGAAATACAAAGGAAAAATGGCAACATTTTCAGTTATTTTTCTGCGTGATTTTCAGAGATTCTATTGTACGTTATAATGAGAAATGTAGGATGGACTTATCAATAATAAAGGTCAACGAACTTTTTATGATTTTGACCGCTATCTCAAAAAAGGAACATCATACGAATTTTGTGTAATTGATTTTTTGTTACCTATGACCAGACAAAGAATTTGACATTCATTACAACTAAATCAGATCATTTTTACCATTCCATTACCTAATACCTTTGACCTTGAATTTCAGGGTCAAAGCAATGTTTGAAAAAATGCGAGGTATGTTTGCCCGAAAGCTTATGCTTATCAAAAAGATATGCTTTTAAGTCAAAATTCTGTTCACATGTTACGTCCAACACATAAACCGTATTATCTGCTAACTTAATTGTTGAGATTTGCCGGCAATTGGTACAAATATTTCCAGACTACAACTAATAAATATATAAAAAATTGCTCTGCTTTGTCACTATTTTGATTTCTTAAACAAAACTTTTTTTGATGTCAAAAACCTGTTTTTGGCCAAAAATAACAGCAAAAATTGTCATAAAATTGTCAAAATTTGAGCTAGAATGTTCATATTTCAGCTTGAATTGCCTAAAGGTACATTTTTTACATTTATGATGAAAACAAGTCTTATTTCTGTTGGCACTAGAGATAAATTTCCAAAGAACTTCTTTGCTTTTTTTACAAAAATGGCTCAATTTTCATACTTCTTGATCAAAAAAGTCAATTAAGTAGAAAGAATTCAGGTGTGCTTTCTAATTTTTCTTAAAATTGGTACTCTTATGTTCATTTGTAAACTTTATGACAAAGTTTGATACTTAGCTTGAAAAAATGATCCCAGGTTGACAAAAAGTTGGCAATTACTGTGAAAGGGCCTTAAGTTAATGAGCTGCGACAAGCAAATGGGCCTTAAGTTAATGAGCTGCGACAAGCAGATTATTCAATCTGGTTGCCTCGTGACAGTTTCAGACAGTTGGGTTGAATTAAACTTTTGTTGCGGCAGTATCGATTCACCACCGCGGCACTCTGAATAAGTCTGAAACAAAATGTGGTGAGCTGCGGTATTGCAGCACCACAGCAATAAGTATGAAACAAGAATTACCCATTTTACGGGAGGACTACACATTGCATTATGAAAGTTTCATCTGTAACTTGTTATCCAAAACCTTGTTGTGAACCTGGGCAAATCACTTTATCACCCTTGCCTCGTCGACCCGAGCGCATTGGGGAGCTGTTTAGGGGGGAATATCACAACCTAAGTGCTGATAGGTCTGCGCCTTCGGTCATTGGCCGCAAATGGCCTAGTATAAGGCGAAATGGTTCTGACGATTCCCTTGTTACGGCGTAATAATAATGGCCAGCGCTTTGTATCCACTGGGAAAAGGCGCAATATAAATGCCGGTATTATTATTATTATTAACCTTAAAAGTATAGTTTATTAGAAAGGACAATTTCACATGGAATTAATTTAATTTGTTTTCCAAAACAAAATAATATAAAGTACTCTCTAAATGCAAAAGAGTGAAAATTCTCGGAGTGAAAGTTGTTTCACTCAATAAGAGTGAAATTTCACTCTTTTTTGAGTGAATTTCACTCTTTTGAGAGTGAAATTCACTCTTTTGAGAGTGAAATTGTGAAATTCACTCTGAAAAGAGTGAAATTTCACTCTTATTGAGTGAAACTACTTTCACTCCACGAACACAGTGAATTTTCACTCTTTTGCATTTAGAGAGTAGACCATGCGATTGTGTTTAACCATACAACAATATCTATGCCCGTGGTGCCGTTCATTAGGCGCACCCAATGCCACTCCAGACGAGCCACATGCAAGCGCTCCTTCTTTCAAATCATAAAATGGCTTTAATTCAATTTGTCAGCTTTACCCTTCAGGA
>JXSR01S042416.1:0-10628 GCA_000969725.1 Ophiothrix spiculata | reverse complement strand
GGTGAAAAGTGGATCATGAATTGCCCCTTTAAAGTCTTTCAAAACACACTGTGTTACTTTTAGATAATCTTGGAATGCACTGAGCCTGTTCATGGTGAGGTTGGGGGGAGGTGGGGCCCCGAGGTGGGGTTAGGGGGTAGAGTTGTTCACTCACATGCTTTAGAGACCTAGCACTAGTTTATGTGCCTCACCCTCTATGTCCAACATCACCTGACAAACAGCTAGTGATTTGTGCCCTATGTCCCTCACTCTCTATGTCCAACACCACCAGACGGGGCGCTTAGCACCGCAAGCCACGCCGTGGCTGGGTCCGAGGGAACAAGTCGTGTTCTATAGAGACCCTGTTTTGGGGACTGATCACCGTTTTTTAGCTTTGCTATTCCCTAAACAAAACCATCCATTTGCTTTACAGTTCTGTGCAAAGTCACTCTTTATAGCTACACCTCCTTGGAAGAAAAAGTAATTTTTATCGGAGCAGGTGCTTTTAATAGTGTTTCTATATTTATTTTAAGTGTATCGCAAGGAAAGATGTTAATAACACAATGGCCCGTCATTCATGCTTGAAAAATAACCGGGCGGTAGTGGCAGGAGAAATCATGCTGCAATGGCTTCCAATGAAGAGGACTAATTTCAGCAAACTTTGCTCAATCGATCGATTGTTTTTATCATCTAAGAAATGTCTTTGAATTTTTCATGGAGATGCGATGAACATTAAAAATAGATGAGAAGGTGCAGCAATTTTGTAATAGTGTGGTCCAAATTAGGGTTTTCAGTTTATGTTTTCAGTATATGATTTAGTTGTTTCACAATCACAATTTTAAAACTAACATCAAGTGACAGATATATCAGTCACTAATTTTAACCAAACAAATAGTGCTATTAAATTTATCTTCTAAATAAAAACAAAGCATGACAAATTTCTGACTGATAGCAGGCTGAAAAAGAATGCACATGACTGTATTTTGCCTACTGCATTCTGGCATACTGCATACTTTTGTGGTGAGTCATCAACAGTTTCACATTTTTGGCCAAAAATACCAAATTCATGTTTGTGTGCAAGTTCAATTATTGCAATGTAATGTAGAATATGTCTTAGAACTCTTCCGAGACGCTCTGATATTGCATGTTGCTGACCTATTTCAACGAAATTACAGATCATTATCCAGTCAAAGAAAGTTCAGTCAAATAAGTCAAACAGCACCAAATTCTCTATGATTAAGGGGAATAAGCCCTACTAGTATATCATTGTAACTGTTAACTTTTACCAATTCTTGTTATGGTCTTAAAAATTTTAGCTCTTTTAGATTTTTGTTTTTAGGTTATCATTTATTAAATATATTGCATATTACTAAATTTATAATTATACGATCTACTTACGTTGATATTCAACAGAATGATTCAACTTTTTTGTAAATTACTGAGTCAATGATATGTTCCCCTTAAGCCTGTTCTCGCCCATTTAAACTACTGCCTATAAATTCCCTTATGGAAGAAGGGTTAGAAAGGTGAATGTACATATAAAGTTCCTTCAAACTTTCTATATTTTGGTATTTAACAATTGACCATAGAACCTCAAAGTAGTTGAAGTTCATTAATCCAATTAGACCATAAGTCCAACCATGGAGGTAATATGAGGTAGTATGTGAACTTTTTTAGCAAGCAAATGTATTATGTGACTGTTACAACATACATATATAATATGAACTGTTTGACTATAGCCTGGGGACTACAGACAAAGGATCTGCTGTCCAGGGTGTCTATAGCCTATCTCTTATTTCTACCAAGCAACTAGAAAACTAGGAAACTGAATTCAGAGGGAGGTATTACAATTTATTTAACTGTATACCATATACATTGGGAAGTGAGAATAATTAAAGAAATGGGAAGCAGGCCTTGCATGTATTGGATATTGGAATTATAGGGGATACAACCTCACGCCTTGGAGCAAGGCTAGAAAAAAGCTGAAATCAGCTTTTAAAAAAGTTGAACTCTCACACCCCTGATGACTAAAAGATAGCACAGTTGTTGACAAAACTATAATCATATCTTTTGATTTCTTTAATACGTACACTTGAAAAATGCAAAACTAAATTTTGAAAACAACATGCCTCTATACCAAATATAGACCATGAAGAATGATGTTTTAGGGTCGCACTATTAGATTTCCAAGGGAAGCAGGAAGTTTTTTGGAAAAATTCCCCCTCCAAGGCAGGGCTACGAAATCCACTGTAATGCGGCTGCGCCATTCCGAGAAAAAAATTAAAAGTCCTAGAAAATAAATCCATAAGCTTAAAAAAATTATAATAATACAAAGTCAAATAATAATATAATAAAAATCACAAGAATTTCTGCGACAGATTATTTTTCTGGCAAAATTGAATGATGTAATACAAATAGATGAGCCACATTTTGGGGTGTACAGTATGTCATATTACTGTCAAAAACAAGCGAGCTTTTAGAGCGATTCATGCATTTTCAAATAAATCTCAGACAATTCTCATCAGCACAATAAAAGTTCCCAAAAAGGTTTATTTTTTTCTATACCCTGCTCCCAGGCAGAAGAAAAAAATTCCCCCTGAACATGAAATAGGCAGAAAAACAGTAATTTCCAGGGGAAAAAATTCACTCCCAAATGGGACGCGAAAAAAATAAAATCAACCCCGAACCCAACTTCCTGCCCCTCTGGAAATCTAATGGTGCACCCCTTAAAAATTCCTATTTCAAAACACATTGTTCAATTTTTATTATTTACAAATTTATATGTATGCATTTGTACAGTACAGGGTGGTTAAAAACACTTAATCACAACTGAGCATTGAATTTTGCAATGGTGACATTTCTATTTTCTTTTAAAAATTTCACAAGCATCCGACCAATTCTGAGACAATATAGTCCATTCGGCCTAATTGTAATGGTATCACCATGGTCCATTTTATGCCAAACTGGCAAACTTTTGCATCACGCTGAAGATGAATGGTGTCTTATCTACTCAAACAATTAACCCAGATGATAGACCATAATTATACAGATAATCATTTATATGTGGTACAATTTGTTGTTTACTGTGTACACACACCTTAAAATTGTCAATGTTTGCAATGTCAAGGGGACGACGTTTAAATGTCATTGACCGCCATGAATTACTACCCCTAGTAAACATTTGTGATCAATGTCAGTGATAAGAGGAGAATTCTCTGGTTCTACATGTATCTGAATTCTGATGATCTGTGCATACATGTGTTTTGCTTGTTGGTTAAAATAGTTAGCTGCTATCAAGTTATAAACATTATCATAGGGACTGGCCTAGATCCTGTCCGCTGATTTTCTGACTATATACTTTTTTCACATGTATCGATAGTACATGATTATACCAACATCAGGGGTGTGAGAGGCCAGTTGACAAAAACGAGGAAAAACAAGGAAAAGCGTCGTAAAGTCAGGAAAATGGTCAAAAACGAGCTGAAAATGAATAAAGCTGAAATTTTAACACCAGAAAATTTTCAAAAACGAGGAAATCAGCTGAAAAGAGGAACTCTCACACCCCTGCAACATATCCTACCAGTAGTTTCCGCTGAATTTGTGTAACAGAGGAGAAAAATGAAATTATTTACCAGCTGTATTTTTTGTCGCTGGCAACAAAAAATGGTTGAAAAAGTGTTTCTAGTTTCAAATCTTAAAAAGATCTTGTTTCTACACCTGTGATGGGTAAACAAAATTATTTTTGATAAAATTGTTTCTCTTTTGATATGAATTAACTTATCTCCAAGAGCTTCATTTGATCTTTTATCTGGTAAATCCAGACTGAGGTTCAAATTTAGGATTTAGAAAACACTGGATAGTCACACCACCATCACAGATAGATATATTGCAAATCAATTCACTGTCAATTTGAGCCATTTCTGTGTACATTTTTGGACTTTACTACACTTTTAAGCTTTATTTAAAGCATTTCCATAAGTTTTTAATTCTAAGTGGAATCTAGGCTAGTCCCTTTAACCTTAAAACAGATTTCTTTTAATACTTTTCCCATTTCTAGCCAATCTTCTCCAGAAGGGAAGGGTAAAAATGTATGTTTTCACCAGGAGCGATACCATATCAAGCCAAGGCTGAGTCACTGCCAAGGCAGCGTTCGGTCCCTGCACATAACTGCCGTCTGTGATGTATCTGGCTACTCTACTTTAGAGGTACGCACCATGTGCCACCACAGAGACCCCATTTTTTTGGCTTGCTCTCACCGAAAGACCCCCTATTTTTTACCAAATCACTAAATGACCACCTATTTTTATCCTCCTGACTTGAAAAGAAGAAGTACATGTAGGATTATGGCATAGTAGTGGATGTCTGTGTCGTCGTCGCCGTTGTGAAAAGGGTTGACATTTGCCTCTAACTTCTGCATGTGAACGTCGATGAATTTCGACCAAACTTGGGTCATGGGCCGTTATCATGGATGCAGCATGGGACCCCGCATTTGTGGGTGAGGTTAAAGGTCACTTACTAAGGTCAAGTTGCAAAATAGGCTGATATTGTCAATTTGGCCTCATTTATTATTATTATTATTAAAGCTTTCATTATACAGGGTAGCTTCTTCAGTGGCTAAGCACTGCTATTCTAGAAGGCCCTGTTTAAAAGTTGAAATACAAATAAAAGTTTGAAAAGTTGTTGAAGTCCAATTGGAACCAAACTTGGTTTATGGATATAATATAAGAACCCTCATATCAGAGCGGATGTGACATCATCAGATTTTAAAACTCCCATTCAAAAAACTTGAAAATTGAACTAAAGCTCAAAAATTTCATTTTATGCCCTTACTCAGCGTATAAATATATGCAGATTTCATAACTGTTAGAGTCGGGACTTTGAACCCAGAAAACTAAAAAGATATTCTGATTATTTTTAAAAACTACTTTCTTTTTATTTATGCATTGAAATATACGGGCGATACAGTGGATGAAATCTGGGGGAAACAGGCAATAAGAGGTCAAGTTGTACAATAGGCTTCAAATATCAATTTGGCCTAATTTGGCAAGTTTGGGATCGCGTCGGCCAGGGGGATCGCATAGTTCCAAAAACCAGAATTGTTTTTAAACTTCCTTGTCACTAAAACAACCTTTGTCACTTATAGACCAGCCATTTTCTTAATTTGATGTAAAGTTTAGAACATTTTGCAATAAATCATTGAAAATTTTGCAACCTTCATCAAAATTTGTGCCTATTTTTACCCGAAAAAAAGACCCTACTTTTTGGTGAATTTCACCCAAAGACCCCTCATTTTTTTCCACTTTGTCATTGAAAGACCCCCTTTTTTGACCAATTTGTCATCGAAAGACCCCTACTTCCGAGGTAGGTACGTCACTTCCATATATGAGTACCCCCAGGGGGTCCATAGGGCAGTGCCAAAACAGGCTTTCACTGGTGCCTCTGCAGGATGTGGTATGGCATTAAGGACCAGATGGACATATCTACCTGGCCACCCTCCCATGACCTGCGGGAGTTTGGGGTTCATGTGGGCTTACTTTTTACAATGTGTGAACACTGGTTACCAACTATGCACACCAAACTGGAGTAAGCCCCCAATTGGTTACATACAATGTACGGTACATTTTTTTGTACATAAGATTGCCATAAAGGCTACTGCATTAAAGACACTCACCATGGTGAAGCACATTGTTTCGTTGTAATATCCTGACTAATTTGACGGCCAGACCTCGGTCAATGATATTCTTATTCTTCACGATCCATTCAACAGCTTCGCGGCCTGTAAAACATTGCGTGTATTGTCGTAAGAGCTGCCTTCTGTCTTTAACAATGGCTGGTTTGATGTTATGGAAATCTTGTCTGAAAACAAAATACAACAGATTAAAATTCAGTGTTTAGGCAACGAAAAAAAATCCTGTTTTACGGGCAGGCGGACCTGTCAAGAAGGGTAGGTTGGTCGGGCAAATTTTTTTCTACAAATTTTTTTTTTGCCGAATATAACCCAAAAATCTGAAAAAATTGGGAGAAAAACTGATTTTTTTTTACTAGGAAATTTTCTTTAAAAATTTAGGCTAAAAAACAGCCGATTTACATGATTTTGGCAAAACAAAAACTATTAAAATAAAATCTTCAAAAATGCAAAATTTGGGTCGGTCGGGCCCATAAAACAGGGTTTTTTGTGTTGGTCGCCTTAGCTTACATTATGGAAAGTCTTCAGTGTTACTTCTCCCCCGGGGCACTCCCATACATGTATGTCGGTGGATAGCGACCATGTAAACAAACAAAATTACATGCCATTTGATTTCTCTGATCTGAACAGTGTGATTTTCATAAATTTAATTCCAAAAGGTTTCTTTCATGAATATGGAATAAAACATTTCTGTTTTTTCAAGCACCATTTGTATTTTTCAATTTATGCACAAATGGCCGTTATGTGATAGGCTGAGCCTGTAGGCCTATGTACTACACAGCTTGCCTCAAGCCAAAAACAAAAACGAAGTTTTTTGGCTTGTGATTCTCGAGCAAGGTAATTGACTATTATTTTCTAAACACAGAAGTGTAAATCATCCACAAACAAAATTTCGTCCAATGCCCTAATATTATAATAATATTTTAGGGGGAAAATGCCCCCCCCCCCACCCTCAATATTATTTATTTATTTATTATTTATTTTATTTCTGCCCCTGCAAATATTACGCTGTAAAAAATAAAACTTACCGAAGTCTTTCACCAATCATTAGAATATTCCCTGTTAATTTCTTTGATATAGACGCTGAAGATGCGCTTCTGAGGGACGTCAGTGACTTTCTTTGCATCATTTTGACACAGAGATCAATGTTTGTTTTTGTGGTTTAGCATGTGTCTGGCTTCAAATTAAACCTTGCCGTCTCCACCACGTTGTAACATTCACATGGGGTCACGTTCCGTCCAATGTGCTACATGTACTGCACTGGCACGTTCCGATACTGATGGACCAAAAATCACATAACTGCTTTAAAATTCTGGTTCCTACTTCTAGAAATATCAACTATCTGTACTCGTATGAATCTCTAACAAGTTCACATTCCAACTGTATTAAAACTTTCGATTATGACGCATTCGATTTGGGGAATTCGACGAGTAAAAATGACCTGTTCAGATGATTCACATCTATAAATTGTGTGTACACATTTTGTACGGCGGGTGGTAAACGAACGTCCTCGACCTTTTCCACCGACCAAGTCTTGCATTCTTGTGTAAATGTAATTTTGTTTCAACTCAACTAAAAACCACTAAAAACAGTATAATGATCATTTGAACATTTAATGTATATTGGAAAAGGTATAATGAATTTGTAAGCATCGTCAGGTCTTCAAAAGGTACATATCTAGGGCTATAAATTCATTAATTTCACACAAAACAGATCCTATCAATTAAACTTTACAAAGACTTCAAAAAAGTCTACTAATTGACACGGGAAGTATCCAAATAATTTGTAGGGATACTACTGTCATATAATAAGTAATTATTTCCATTTCTTCATCCAACAAAATATACAATTTGATTTTTAAAATAAATTAGTTTCTTTAAACAAACATTTTTTTTCAGAATTTGATTAATTTCTCTTTTTTGTACAAATGGATTAAAATTCCAGTAACAAGCATAGACCCCTATAAGTAAAGTCAATTAACCTTTGTTTACTAATAAATATAACGGGACTTCCGAGAAAAGTAGGTCAAATTGCAATGGCGGGAGTTGATCAAATCGATATGGACGAAGAAGAGCACACAAGGTTCGTAAATACTACATATTATTGAGTCTATAAGATTTCAAAGTTAAAATTCGTTTTAATATAGGTTTGATTTAGCTTTTTTTTCTTGAGACACTGCAGTCTGAGACTATTTTATGGTAAATCATGACATAAGCTTACTAATGTTTTTGTTTACCACGACCACGTCCACGACAGTCACGTTGTAGAATACGATTCTTACTGCTTTTGCAGATAGTGATTTTTTTCCCGTTTTTGGTTGATCTTTTTTAATGTATGGATTATTTAGATGATCAAGTACCTCATTCTTTTCAATGAACGTTTTCTCCTCCCTATTTGATGGTCAAATTGTTTTGACATTTTCCAATTTCTTGAAATCATGACTGTCTTTGAACTGTCTTAGTTTTAGGCTTGTCTTGTCTTGTCAGTTTTCTGCACAACACCCCTAAATAGGGGCCAACCGTGCAGGGTGCGCTGATGTTTTGATTGGAGCGGAGAGAGTGAATAAAATGAACAGTTATTGGATTGATTGAGTTATGTGGTTATTGACAGCTTCCTTGAATTGTTGCTTGTCTTCTATTGAAGTGATGTGGTTGGGTAAATTGTTCCAGTTGACAATGGTTCGTGGAATAAAAGAAAATTTGTAGCAGTCTTTGTTGGTGGACAATGGAATAAAATTATTTGAAGTTGGTGCTGTGTGGCGAAGGCTCCTCGTGACCGGTTGCAAGGAGTAGTGTACTGGGATGGCCAGGTTGCCCGCAAGTGCTTGATGGAAAGTTACAATTCTAGACACTTGTCGTCTTTGTTCTAGGCTTTCCCAGTTCAAATTGGATTTCATAGCTGATACACTGCTTTTACGTTTATAGTCCCCGGTTACAAATCTTGCTGCCCTGTTCTGCACAGCCTCCAGTTGGTTGATATTTTTCTGTGTATGTGGATCCCAGACTGGGGAACAATGGTCCAGTATGGGTCTAACAAGAGTTCTATATGAGATTTCTTTTATGTGTTTGGGGCAATCGTATAAGTTCCTTCTTAGGAAACCCAGAGTTCTATTAGCTTTACTAGACCTAGAGTTCTACTTAGCAAATCTTGCCAAATGTTCACCTCGATTCTCTCAGGCCTGCGCCTATAGATGTATGTCATCGGAAGGCCTGTGTTGAGGCTAGTCTCACTCAGTGCAGACAGAGCTCAGAGTCAACCATTTGTGAACATGACAACAAATTGAACAATTCAAACATGGATCATTCATGAGACATGATAACAATGGTAAAACTTACATTGAAGACAATTCGTTCGTGTACCTCTCTCATTGAAAACACTGTATTGAAACATGTTTCATGCTTGTTCACTGAGTCCTGAAAATTCCTCCGAAAATCTCATGATATACGAGAACAAATGCAACAAGGTCTTGGAATTGTGGATGAAACATGTTTAAGAAATGCATTATCACTAACCTGATATTTTAAAGGTGCAATTCATGATTTTGATGTGGCCTCTTTTCTAGGTATATATAAAGAAGAGTACAATATAAATATATACTGAAAATTTCACTTGATTCCGACCGTTCGTTTCCAAGTTACAAGCTTTTAAGCATTTTGAAAATCCCCATAGACTACTGTGTTGTAATTACTGTCGGGGCCCCGACAATAATTAGAAAATGACACATTTTCTCGCATTTCTCAAAAATGCAAGCACATATGAAAGAATGGTTTGGGGATCGTAACATACACCACTTGAGGATTCTTATAAGCTAAAAAACTCGAATTTGATAGAGGTGACCTTGAGGGTGAAAAGTGGATCATGAATTGCCCCTTTAATCAATCCTCACAAGTGAAAAAAATTAGATATTTCCAGAGATACTCATCAAATCATGTTAAAATCCATGTAAACAAAAGCAGTCTTCCACAGTGTTGCCAAAAAAAAATCAGCCGAAGTAGCGGTAGATATTCGTGAAAAGTAGCCCAAAATCGGAAAAAGTAGCACAATTGTAAATTTTGACGAAAATGCAACGGATAGCGCATTTAATTGCATATTTCATCATTTTAAATCAATTTGTATTTGTTTATGCTCCTAATTTAGGTTGATAAGAAGTTTTTTTTTTTTGATTTTTTGTTGTTGGTCATCTTTTTTGAGGTGAGGCCCATTTGTGTTTCATCTCACTCACTTCATCCATACCGCACTCCTTCCTGGTCATCGTTGATTAGAGTTGATAAATACCTTTATTTGGCTAATATTTTTGATTGATTTTATAGACTAATACATTATCTTCAAAATCATACCAAAGTGATGACATATCATACGTTTATTGAAAAGTTTTGACGAAATTTGATGCACAATGTACATATCTCATTCACACCAACCACATTTATGCCTTTTTCAACTTTGGCTAAATTAGCTCATTGACTTTTAACTTGTTAAAAGCGTTAATTATCTACTTCATTCGGGTTAATTCCAACTTGTTTTTGATAAACAATAACTAGACTTTAAAATTATATAAGATTGGTGACGCTTCAATAGATTTTCAAGGAGATATGACAGAACAGTTATTCATGCACAATTTTCATGATACCTCAACCTCACCTAACTCCACCCCTGGCTAGGTAGCTTTAACGGGTCATTAAGCTTAATTAATCACTTCATTTGGATTTTATTCTTAATTTCTTGAAAGTCGAATAAATTGTCTTTAAAATCTTACCAAAATTATGACATTTCATTTGATTGTTGAAAAGATATGACAAAAATTGATGCATAAACCACTCTCCATGTAACAAATCCACCTTTTATGGGTGCCCACATTAAAAAGGATGACCTGTTATCAACTCAAAACGCAACCCCGGAAATAGCACATTAAAGAGGCCGCCCGACGCCCCGTGTCGGTAAATCCCCAACCCATGGGCATAATCCC
>JXSR01S042413.1:74888-87207 GCA_000969725.1 Ophiothrix spiculata | reverse complement strand
CCCCCCATAATTTTTTCATCAAAATGACCGAAAAGGATGTAAAAGAGATTATCCAAAAGCATGGGGTCGGTTGCTTTTGCGAATATGGCTCATTCGAGTGAAAACTAAACCTTTCAAGCAAAAAATTAGTTTTTTCAGTCATACGTTTGTTACTCGGTACGTGAGAAGTATTTTCTAATCAGAAATTTTGATTTTTTTTTTTATCCGTGCATGAATATCCGTGTTTTAATTCAAAAATGTCACAAACGTTACCAAAAGGTTAGACCAAAAATGTCACAAACGTTACCAGACGTTACCAAACAAAACATTGCATTAAAAGAAATCCTGACGATAGGATTTCCTACAACTTTTATGAACTATTAGTAAATATGTTACCCATCATCTGTGAAAAATGCAATAAAAAATTCGCTAACATGTCATTAGGAGCAAAAAAACATTTCCGTGCTATGTTACAAACGTTACCGAACGTTACATAAACTTTATTCAGTATATTGGCAATTATCTTAATCTTTAAACGTCTTGATCCCACCAGTGAGCACCATTATCAACAACAAACTCGTTGATATAATGTTTATGCTAGGTTCTGTGGCCATTTAAAAGAGAAATTTTCCAATTTTTCGGGCACAAACGTTACTTTGGAATTACCCTTATATGCTGCGGGGAAAACCTTAGGGGGTTGCACCCTTATATGCTGCGGGAGGAAACCTTAGGGGTTGCAACCACCCCCACCCCCTCTGGTTTTTGCATTATTAATCTCAGGTCAATTTCGTCACATTAGGGTTGGCAAGTATTTCGTAAAATATTTATTAAAAGTTTATCGACTGGTTCTGAAGCTTAGTAATTTGAGACCGTTATAGAAATTGTTACAGGCGCCTAATTTATTGGTATTTTGTATGAAATGAGATTTGATTAATGTATTGTGTTTTAACTACGCTCCAAATTGATAAGATAACAAAATTTATTTCCTGTGTGGGCTATTAAATTATAATTATGACAAGTGCTACTTTAATCAACTATTTGGAAAATATTATCGTGGTACTCGTGAGTAATACAACAACTGTAGATAAGATAGTTACACTGTTGAATTGTTTGTATTAAATAAATTGTGGTTGTTATATTTTTTTTGATAAAATCATGACTTACTTGTACTTATTTTTACTCTGGTTTGATGGTTCGAACCCGAAAGGTTATTTATGACTTTGATCTTGTTTTGGATCGTAACAGAATTGCGATACAATTGGAATAAATTCCAAAAAAAATATAACTATTCGATGTCATTCATGCGTTTACCTTGACCCTCATTAGTTTCCTATTAAAATATTATTAGTCTGTATTTTCGCTTTTTACATAATCTTTGGACAGCACTGAAGATCAAATATTGGTTTATTTGAAATCCTTATTTTATTACCAACACAGAAAAATATCAGATATTCTGCAAAAAATCGAAAAAACGTCCATGGCTGCCCTTCACAATTAAACGTTGCGACCGTTTATATCGAAGCTTTTGAATCCGGATTTATTTCATGCTTGAACACTACACAGACCGTTTATGCTTTCATAGGACAAGTTATTTACCAAGTAATATATAATTTGCCTAAGAAAAATACATACTTATCAGGGATTTTAGTGCACAGTCGCAGTAGACAGGGGTTCACACCAAACAGTCTCCGCGCACCGAAGTCACAATCTCGTAGCCATTGGTGAAGGCCCTAAAACCGAATTAGAGCAAATATGACATCATACATCTACAAAGTCAAATCAACATCCTTATGGTCTTTTGATTACACTTCTTGGGCAGGCCTCTGGCTCTTTATCCCCATATACTTCATAGCTCAATTGATTACTATTTCTCAATAGACCATATCGATAATTGACCTACTCCCTCCGTTGATGGGGTAAATTCACAGAATCGGACGGGGACGGAACTCAGAGCGAGAGCAAGTAGTGTGTTTATCATACTTGGCCTCGTTCTGAGCTCCGATTCCCCGTCCGGTTCTGTGGATTTACCCCAACAACGGCGAGATTATGTCAATTATAGATATGGACTATAGTCGCTGGATAACGTTTCTTCGCTGATCGCGTGATCAGTGGCTTCAATTAGCGTAACGTGTAACGTAATATGTGGACAAAAACGAGGTCGCCCAAAGAATAATCCTGCTCAAATATCGATGACTCCTGACATCGCCCTTGATGTGTGTAACGCTTAATCGGGTACAAAGTGTGCATCATTCTTCATTGTGCGACCTTGTTTTTGTCAACATATTATGTTACACGTTACATAACTGGGGCCATGTTTTGAGCTCAGGGTCATCTCTGTTACTCTTTGGTTAAATCAACATCCATATGGTCTTTTGATTACACTTCTGGGGGCTCACTCGCATTTCTAGAAGGTACAATGGATAAAATGTGTGTAGAAATTGAAGGCAAAGACATTTAAAGAAAAAGGGTTGACACTAGCGTTTTATATAGAAATTAAACATCAATGTTTAATGATCTGACAAAAAATGTTTATTATCTATAACATGTTTAAAAAGAGAAGGATAAGAAGGTTTTTAGAAAAGTTTTACTCGCTAAACATAGTTTATACAGTGCACGGTATGTGCTGCCTTCAAGACCCCTCTAGATAGCCCCATAGATCTTTTTAAAACACGAATTTCCGAAGCTGATTTTACACTTTCTGGCAATTGCCGACAGAAAAAGTGGCTTATCTCTATAACACAATAACCAGAATGTAAAGTTTGCGTACTCGATAACCGGCTGCGTACAAATTCGAACTTGTAATTAAGGTTAGCACTAACGAGTCACTTTCAGTGTGATGCACTCCGAGTTGACTGGTAATTGTAAGCTTAATCAGACGATTTCAAATATTTCACTCTCTCTGTCAGTGAGCATATGGTACTCCAAGCCAAAATGTGTTCAGAATTAGTACCTCTAACTATATATGGGTCTAAATATATTTTTTTCACTTTTATTGCAATGCAAATGCGAGAGAATTTTTGGAAAATTATGTTTACAAAAAAGTACATGCTAATGAGCTCTTGTGTGATTTGTTGATAAAACAGCTACGATATCGACGTTCCGAAGATTTGTGAATGGATTTTGAAATGTTTACCTTGACCCTCATTAGTTTCCTATTAAAATATTATTAGTCTGTATTTTCGCTTTTTACATAATCTTTGGACAGCACTGAAGATCAAATATTGGTTTATTTGAAATCCTTATTTTATTACCAACGCAGAAAAATATCAGATATTCTGGAAAAAATCGAAAAAACGTCCATGGCTGCCCTTCACAATTAAACGTTGCGACCGTTTATATCGAAGCTTTTGAATCCGGATTTATTTCATGCTTGAACACTACACAGACCGTTTATGCTTTCATAGGGCCAGGTAATGATGCAGGACAAGTTATTTACCAAGTAATATATAATTTGCCTAAGAAAAATACATACTTATCAGGGATTTTAGTGCACAGTCGCAGTAGACAGGGGTTCACACCAAACAGTCTCCGCGCACCGAAGTCACAATCTCGTAGCCATTGGTGAAGGCCCTAAAACCGAATTAGAGCAAATATGACATCATACATCTACAAAGTCAAATCAACATCCTTATGGTCTTTTGATTACACTTCTTGGGCAGGCCTCTGGCTCTTTATCCCCATATACTTCATAGCTCAATTGATTACTATTTCTCAATAGACCATATCGATAATTGACCTACTCCCTCCGTTGATGGGGTAAATTCACAGAATCGGACGGGGACGGAACTCAGAGCGAGAGCAAGTAGTGTGTTTATCATACTTGGCCTCGTTCTGAGCTCCGATTCCCCGTCCGGTTCTGTGGATTTACCCCAACAACGGCGAGATTATGTCAATTATAGATATGGACTATAGTCGCTGGATAACGTTTCTTCGCTGATCGCGTGATCAGTGGCTTCAATTAGCGTAACGTGTAACGTAATATGTGGACAAAAACGAGGTCGCCCAAAGAATAATCCTGCGTGTGTTACGCTTAATCGGGTACAAAGTGTGCATCATTCTTCATTGTGCGACCTTGTTTTTGTCAACATATTATGTTACACGTTACATAACTGGGGCCATGTTTTGAGCTCAGGGTCATCTCTGTTACTCTTTGGTTAAATCAACATCCATATGGTCTTTTGATTACACTTCTGGGGGCTCACTCGCATTTCTAGAAGGTACAATGGAAAAAATGTGTGTAGAAATTGAAGGCAAAGACATTTAAAGAAAAAGGGTTGACACTAGCGTTTTATATAGAAATTAAACATCAATGTTTAATGATCCGACAAAAAATGTTTATTATCTATAACATGTTTAAAAAGAGAAGGATAAGAAGGTTTTTAGAAAAGTTTTACTCGCTAAACATAGTTTATACAGTGCACGGTATGTGCTGCCTTCAAGACCCCTCTAGATAGCCCCATAGATCGTTTTAAAACACGAATTTCCGAAGCTGATTTTACACTTTCTGGCAATTGCCGACAGAAAAAGTGGCTTATCTCTATAACACAATAACCAGAATGTACAGTTTGCGTACTCGTTAACCGGCTGCGTACAAATTCGAACTTGTAATTAAGGTTAGCACTAATGAGTCACTTTCAGTGTGATGCACTCCGAGTTGACTGGTAATTGTAAGCTTAATCAGACGATTTCAAATATTTCACTCTCTCTGTCAGTGAGCATATGGTACTCCAAGCCAAAATGTGTTCAGAATTAGTACCTCTAACTATATATGGGTCTAAATATTTTTTTTTTTCACTTTTATTGCAATGCAAATGCGAGAGAATTTTTGGAAAATTATGTTTACAAAAACGTACATGCTAATGAGCTCGTGTGTGATTTGTTGATAAAACAGCTACGATATCGACGTTCCGAAGATTTGTGAATGGATTTTGAAATTATCTATTATGTTTGGCATTTGGGGGTCCCGAGTAAGCATCCAAACACTGCAGAAAAATTGGCAACAGGTTCACTACATTTCATTTACTTACTGGTGGCGTCGGAAATCTTCCTCCATAGACGTTTGTCACGTCTTGTAAATTTTCCCAGGTCTTTGATTTAACCAGTGTTATTAAACTTTGTAGAACGTAGGATCTCTTGAGTCCATCCAGGTGTTTCTACACGAAATAAAATGTCACAATTATTACAATAAATCATATATTTAAAATTGATTACCAAATAAAGTAAAAATCGGAGAAGTGATTTCATAATTGTGAATAGTTTGGAACGGTTTCTGTTCCAAACTATCATAGCATCTAACAACTTACTGAGGTCTCTACATAAAAACAGGTCATGGTAGGCACATAAGACGATTGTAGGATTATTTTATACTGTTTCAATTAGAATAAAAGCGATTGATCTAAGAATGAAAAACTGTTTGAATTATCCAAAACAAAACCAAAAAAATATATATGAGGTATTTACTTAAGTGTCTGTTTTACTGTAGGCCTATGAAAGATTTTATGAAAACACATGTAGGCCCTTGGTTATTTTTATGAAAATGTGTGTTGTCATTCATCAAATAGTGATAAATATTGAATATACTTAAGATTTAGATAAATCTAACACTGACACTTTGCAATTATTTTGCAAATGATGATAACTTATATAAACTGAAATATATTGCCCGTTTGTGGTGAAAATTCCATTTCAAACAAAGCTTACATTGACCAGTCATTGACATTTAAACAAAAAAATCAAAAATCCATTTTGTCCATTGCTAATCTATGGCATTTATCATCAGATCATGCGTAGTTTTTGGGGGTTCATCGTGTCCATTTGTCTTTTGTGTTTTATTAATGACAAGGGGTCAAGCATGAAGGGGAATATGAATAAAGATTGTGAAAGTTAAAAATATGTATTTTTGTGGAAAAAACACCTCCACCAGAAATTAGTATATTTCATCTTGATACTCAAACATAAGTTTTTGTTTTGGACAATTTTATGCTGTTATCATTATATTAATTACTGATTGATAGCTGCACTGAACAGCAACAAAGGAAACAACAAATTTGGTTTAGTGGCCTAGTAGCTTTGTTACAACGCATTAGTTGCTAGTGATTGATTTAAGGGTTGTAGGCCTAAGTTTAAGTTTATGACCATGAATGAACGTTAAAATGGGTTCAATAATATAGAATATTAAAGTACATTCTTGGAATAGTACACTCTTACCCTATCATTTTTTAATAAAAGTGAACAAAAGCAACAAAACCCACTTAGTTTGTTTATATCTTATGCTGCATCTTTGATAGTCATGCAACACCACCAATTCACATGAAACCAGACAGAAACCAACATTCAATGACAACATGATTGATGCCATAAGTAGATTTTTGCCTTTTTAGTGCATATGTCTATGGCTTGACAATGAACTTTGTTTGAAAAGACATTTTACCATATGCGTGCACGATATCATAGTTTCTGAGTATGTGAACGTTTACTTTGAATTATTTACCAATTTTTAGTTACATGACCTTGAAAACGGTTTTATTGGTCCGTCCTATATATATCCAATTACATATGTTTCATTCTACAGTAGTTAGCATTCCAACATTTTTACATATTGTTTTTGCTACTGCATCTATATGATTCGTCCAAGTTTTTTATTGTTTTCAGTTATATACAACACCTAGAAATTTTACAGAATTTACCCTATAAGGACATACTGTACTACCCAAAATGACATTGATTATTTTGTTCTTAATTGGTCATCATTTAATCATATACTAGTATTCTGTCACCAGAAACATCATCAATATGAGTTTCCAAATTAATTATGAAGCAAGGTATGAGGCTCATATCTACAGTAGGAGGATTCATAATCCTGCACTGCAAGAAAGTTGGGCATTTTCATGATTTTGGGAGTGATTTCGCCCAACGTTGATGAAGTGTACATCCCTACCAACGTTGGGCAAAACACAAGTTACACTGTTGGGCACACATCCCTGTCCTAATGTTGGTCAAAACTATTTGAGCCGAAACATGAGTTCACCTGCCATCTTTGGGGTAAATCTGATACGATTTGTTTTGCAAACGTGTCTGATCTACAGTGCTTTTTAAGTTTGTCCATAGTTGGTAGGGATGTACATTTGCCCAACTTTTTTGCAGTGCATGGATTGGAGTCCCAGGCCCCGCTTCATCATAATGTGATTCTAATACCATGAATACCTTATGATGTGCAGGAAATTCTTCATCAGCGGGTGTGGTCTTATTTAGTGGCATCAAACCAGCAACTTTCCGGTCAAATTCATACACCTTCCTCTTGTCTTCCAGTTCTTTTTTCCGCTGTTCGATGTTAATGTCATGTTGTGGCAGACAAGCATCGTGAATGGTCAAAGTTATCTGTATGTGATTACATAATAATAATAATAATAATAAATACCATAATTTAGTTGGGTACAGCTCGTCATTCAAAAGGCCCTGCAGAGGGGAGCGTGGCTGAGCGGTTAGAGTATGGGTCTCGTAACACAGAGGTTGTGGGTTCGAGCCCCGGGCCAGGCGGTTTACGTCTCCTTGTTTCCTTGGGCAAGAAACTTTACTCTAATTGCTCCGTGGTTCGGACAGTCACGTTAAGCCGTGGGTCCCCTGAAAGAAATGTTCTTTCTTGGGGCGCTGTATACAGTGTATACCTGGTGAGTCTATATTCAGAATTTTCTAAATAGCAGGCCACTTTTGTAATTATTTTTAAAAGGCCCGCTATTAAGAATTTTCATTCCGCATAAAGGGTATTCTGAGTATTTGGTGTTTATATTTACTCAGAAGACCCTCTATTCAGAATAAAATAAATTTCTGAAATAGCAGGCATTTTGACTAGCGGACCTTCGGAACCTATGAAACTCGGGTGGTTACCCGGCAACAAATATCAGTTACCCTCCGTTCTTAAGTCACATGGATGCAACAAACATCAGAACATGCAATACATGCATTACTACAAAGAAAATGTTCAGGTACAGGTTTGTTCCTTTGCTTATATTAGTATTATACACAAAAGTTAGTTCACATTAAGTTACGTCTCTATGTGCAGCTTGTCCCAATATTAATGCACCGAGCAAATAAAAAATGTTGAAAAAGTTTGTGACCATGAATGAACGTTAAACTTTGCATGGATATTATGGTTTCTAGTTTCAAAATCGTGTGCACTTAACATTTTGATAACTTAATCAAACAATTTTTACAAAATTTCCCTCGAAGCCATACAAAAGAAAAGTACTCTGAACGACAAATTGAACACTATTTTGAGGTAAACATTTTTTTTTAAAGAACAAAATGACTCACCGTTTTGCCTGCTGTCAACCACCTATGAACCGGAAACATAAATTTCTCCTCAGTGAAGAAATCCAAAACCTCGACCCACTGCACATACCAGGCACCGCCCCCTATTTTAGTTAGCTCCATTCTGGCCATCGCCCCAAGATGAGCCATGTTGTAAACGGGGAACTTTCTAATCGTTCCTGGTTTGAAATTTTCCCCATGTTTACACTCATGGTCAATTTTCTTCGATCTTTTGCCATTTTTGTCGTAGAAAACTAAACCGATATGAGACGCGTTTCCAGTTTTGTGTTTATTCCCCGACTTGATGCTTATTATGTAATCAGGATTTCTATCCACATTTTCCGTGTTGGAAAATAGATTGCCCATACTGCACCGTGTTACTTCTGCAGTACCTATCAATGTAATGGCAATCTTATTTGTTGGTCTGATTATTTCACAAAATTAGTCATGCATTAAAACTTACTTAACTTTAAATAGTGTCCCTTGTTATTGACCTGAGAGGAAGCGTTCTTTAGTACATTGATATTGTAAATGTATAGACAATAGGCTTGTTCAAATTGTGAGTTTACGAATGGTTAACAAATTAGTTTTGGTAAAATTAGCATTTTGTAAATCGAATTAAAGTCTCCGATTTGCATGAGGTAAAAAGTACTGAAAAGGGTATTAAAAGTTCTTTCTGGAATTGTGACACTTATAAGTGATGTTTTTAACCTGAATCACCCATGTACCTCTTTAAGAAGTAAGCACAGAAGAATGTACATCTTGTAAGAACAGTTGTTTTTTTTAAGTCATAACAATTAATGACACTGTCTAAATTGCCGTTAAGGAATAGCTAAAGGTGATTCTAGGACGTACAGATTTTTAGCTATTTTTCAGGAAATTCGGATATCAATATTTTATAAAAACGATTTTACAAATATTTATATATAGGCGTAATAAAAATGTTTAATTTAAAAAGGTTAAATAGTGTGCTTTCGGTAAGTGTGTTTGTTTTAATTTGTTTGTTTTTCTAATTATTATCAGTTTTGCTACACTAAGATTATTATAGAATAGGGGATTTAAATCAGCGCATAATGAACCGTACTGATTTCAAAGCTTGTTCATACACGTGTACTATGTATATTGTGACAGTTATATAATTATTGTCAAGGTGAAGGTCATTTTGTGGTTTTGGTTATATACACTTCAATTTGTTATTCTAGTCAATACTTTAATTATACATTTCAAAACATAGTTAGCAAGCAAAAGTTTAAAAGCAAGCAATTTACACACTTCTTTAAACAACACGATGTTCACACAAAAATCTGACCAGTAATGAGCATAGTATGTCAATGATCACGTTTATGACTAATTCATTATTTTGGTTTTTTAAGAAGAGGCGAGTTGCACTTTTTACTTCCACGTCAATTATGTGTGTGTACTTGAAGATGCATGCCTAAATTTACCTTATTAAAACAAAAGACTTACAGCCTGTTTACACAGAGCAGGTGTGTAAGAGAAAGTGACACGACCCCGGGACACGACTGATGAGAATATTCTCAAACCATGTTTCAGTTAAGCTTTAATGAAAAACATGTCAAGCTACGACTTCATGGGTATGTTTTGGTGACAGCATTCCGGATGTAAACGTTGCAGTGGGCCCACTACGACTCCATCTAGCCCAATCTATTTTTTTAGACTATCACTCCCAAAATATCCAAAATAAAATTTTAAAAAATGAAAAGAAAACTCCTAAAAATTAAATTATTTCGGCTCAAATTTTCGGTGGTCAAAAATACAAACAATCGTACGAAAATCGTGAAAATATTGTATAGTATTAGTAAGTTCACATTTATCGCACTCTAGATGCAACGGGGAAGCATCGTGAAAGCATCGGGACATTATGGAACCAGGCCATCAGGTGACTATAATGATTTGTATTTATACTATTGTTCATATTTCCGAATAAGCTATTTTATTCCCTTTCTAATACCTAAAATAAGAATTTCCTGATTCAGCTTACTCTAAACGCATTAGTGACACAGGTTCTTCTATAGTTTTACATATATTACTAGTTGTATATGAAGTCTTTGGTTTGGGAGGGATTGGTGGGTTCTGGGCTGTTAGAAATATGTTCCATTTAACTTCTGCTGTTGAGAGACAGCCCATGCTGTGAATGGTCTGTCTCATTTCAGTCATTTTGGGCCCAAGGTGTGGGGGTTGGAGGGTTGGGCTTGGTGGGGAGGGGAGTTCTATAAAAACCTGTGCTTGGTATTATCACCAGCCCCTGTTTTCAGACTGGTACTTACACTTGTGTGATATAATATTGTGTTTTTTATGCTTCTATCTCTGTAATATAGTAAAAGTGTTAAGAGAAGGGGTCTAGTGTAGAATCTATGTATTTTTTCTCCCACCACCAGACCCAAGCACAGGGAATAAATACAAAAAAAGAAAAAAAAAATCTTTTATCAAAATGTTTTTCATGTCTACTAAATGTCATGCAGGGAAGAATGTCGTAAAAAGACAGTAAAAAATAGGGTTTCTTCAGGTGAAATTCAGTATTAAAATAAAAACATTGGAAATCAGACTTGGTATATTAACCTTTAGTAAGAAACCAAGTGTATGCTTCAACGATGCCAACGTTGTTGTATTTTGTTGTCTGGCCAGATGACATTTTGGAGAAGATTTTGTTATGAATCAATTGAGTAAAATCAACATATGGGGACCATTTTAAAATAAGTTAACATTACAAATACGTGCTTTCATTGCCCGTAACAACTATACAATAGAATGACTAGGATGTCACAATTTGGATACTTGTATATATTTCAATATTTGTTTTATATACCGATTTCGTTTTGAGAGGACAATACTAACTTACTATTGACTGGCTCAAATCAAGCCAATCGGTATATAAATGTCACCTACCTACAAATGTGTACGGTATTTCCATGTTACCAAATTTGAATTTGTCTCGTAAGATATGCGATGAGAAATTAAAACCCGAGAATTTTATGTCTGTCTACACATTCATAAATACATGTGTCGGCTAATTTAGGCGGACTCAAATAACTTATTGACTCATTTATTTTTTGCACTCATTATTTGCATTATTAAAGGCTTGATGCGGATTGCTCTTGATACTGATGTACCCGACAAGTTTTCTTAAAATTATGTTTCGATTTTTTTGTATTAATAATTTTTTAACATTCGTTCATCCTTTTGCCTTGCTATAATAGTAGCAGGCATTCATCACATAGTGAGTAATATTTAAGAACCAATGATATGTTTCACATTTTACATGACCCTCTTATGTTTTTTTTTTTCCTAATCGTACCCTGTTTAAAAAAAAACGCATAAAAGATTGTTCATCATGTAAATAGCATTCCTGTATAGGTATGCATTGACACATTGAGTGAATAGCAAATATCGCCGTAGACATCGTTAACGGAGCAGGTGGCGTAAATAAAAGTATTAACCCAAGAATGAAAACATTCTCGACCCGCAAGCCATGTGTGCAGTATCTAGTCTTAACATTATGCTGAGGCACGATTCGTGTTGGATGTTCATCATGGCCTCTATATATCTAAGGTAATAAATTACTTAACCCTCTTCATACATTAGGTTTGTGTTGCAAAATAACATCTTCAGAAACTGTTTTCAAAATTGCTTTTATTACTGGATGTACCGTACACTAGTATAATAGTTACCTGTACTAAAAATGGTGGTATCCTGCTATCTGTAAAGAAACCGAGATTTTTTATCATTATTTTAATAAGACTCTGTAAGTATGACATATAAATCTGTCAATGATGTTATCAAATGTAAAATTACTACATCAGAAAAAAATAACATCAACAATAAACAAGAGTTAAAAGGCTCATTCTCCGATAAACCGTGCAACTTTGGTTAGAGAAATGTTGAAATTTCGACTACTAATAACTCATGAAAAACATACAAAATCATAAACTCTTATGGTTTCTGAAGAAGAAAAAGTGCATGGGAGATGTTTTAAAAATACTTGATTTGTTAACCATTGTATTCCCTATACCTA
>JXSR01S042413.1:0-10276 GCA_000969725.1 Ophiothrix spiculata | reverse complement strand
ATGATTTTGATTGTTAAATAAGGCTCCTTTCATGGATTCTCTAGTTCAGAGAATCCATAGATATGCTCCTTTTCAGTTTTTGACCAAGCTACATGTATGAATTACAATTGGGCAAAGTACTATGGTGCACATGTACACTTGCAAATTCCACCAAACAGACATGTAGACGGATGAAGATTGCAACTGCAACTAATACATTATGCTGGACCTTTGTGTCAGCAATAATGCAGAGTGCACACTGCACAGTTAAAAAAATTCAGACAGGAATGTCTACAAAATGAAATTCTACCACTTTATTTTCATCTACATGTATTAGTATTGGAAAACACATTTACTCGTATTTTCGTACTCTCATTTAAAAAAAAACATTGAATTTATCATGAAAATTATACACATCAGGATCACCGATGTACAATACATGTATGAAGCGATAACGGGTACATGGACATATCAAAATAGTGTGGATAATTTAAATAATTATTGTTTTACGATTTAAATAAATTATTAACCCATTTTTAGTTCTACCGTCTCACTACTGGGTACATGTAGAGCGGAATACATTGTTATTTTAACATGATTTCATACACAGGATCGGGTTTAAGGTATAATAGGCCCTACATTTAGTCTTTTATAATGTTGATCCAAAATATTTAAGGTATGGCATCTTATCTTGACATGGATCCAAATGATTGCACTCGGCAGTCAGAATTGAGCAAAATTTTATTAAAAATAAGCAATAGTAACCTTTTCGTCTCTTCCTGGATGTTGTGGATGTATTTCCTTTCTTTCTATTTTCTGATGTGATTGGTTGAGTTGAGGCAGCTGATGACTCTGGTTGAGTTGAGGCAGCTGATGACTCTGGTTGAGTTGAGGCAGCTGATGACTCTGCACTGGTTCCTGGCAAATCTGTAACAGAAAAGACATAAAATAGTACTTAATAAATAGAAACCGATATGGAATGTCACTGGTCAGCCCAAGAACTTCATGTCTCGCATGTTCCCGCACGCAGAGGGTTAAAAATTGAAAATTCAAATTTTTGCGCATTTCTTTTTTAGGTTTTCGGGATATTTTTTTTTTCATACACCGAGAGATAAAAAAAATGGTTGCGAAGCGGTCGAAAAAATATTAGCGCTTGGGGATTTTGGCCAAGGAACCTGAGACAAACTTCTAGTTCTATTTTTTTTTTACCTCAGAAAAAATTAAATGACAAACCATGGATGAGTGTAGATTTTTAATTCTTTCCATGCCCACGATCTCTTTTTTTTTTTTTTGAACCATGGTATGGAGCAGGGTATAACTAAACGACATCTATCTGTATAATGCATTCCAATGAGTCAAGATCATTTTTAGTCTTCAGAAAAAAAAAACCGATGCAACAATGACCAGATGACCGGCATAATATTCATGTACATGCATGTGTGTATATATGTCATTGAGATCCTTTACTCACGAGTGTCACAAAAGCAAATCAGATTCCATTACAGCAAAGAAATATATTTCATTTCTTATCAAATTTAAGAAGATTATTGTAAACATTAATGTGTTATTGTGATTCTACTGTAGCGACCGAGTCGCATGCATCGTTTATGTAAAAGCATGTAAGCTTACCCTGTTCAATTTCCTCGTCGCCGAAATCGTCGTCAAACATCAGCTCCAGCTCAATATCGTCGTGTACAGCGAAGTCAGCATATGCATCATCCGATTCAGTCATCTTTATTCCACACTAAAAATCCACGATTTTAATATATTTTAATCAGATTTAGTGAAAATTGATACTTATTTATAACTCTTCGGAAAAAATTGCCAGCGAAAACATCGATTGTTTACAACCGGAAGCCTGTATCCTGTATCCTGGATACGCAATGCATGATGGTCAAAAAAGCTCAGAAATATGAGTAGGGCGCAACGCTTCCGGGTTTCGCTTACCCGCTGAGACCTGCTGAGATTTTACGATCGAAACTAGGAGTGCATCAAACACTGCCGACGTGTCAAGTATCCCTTCGTAGTAGAGAATCCATGAATAAACAAAACTAATCTTTTAATAATATGTGTACCGCCGCGGCAAAAGGGTCCAGTTGCCGGTTCGTACATGTTGCTCCTTGTAGCATATCTAATGTATGGTATTTGTATACATCAGATATGCTACAATGAGCAACATGTAGGAGTCGACAACTGGACCCTTTTGCCGCGGCGGTACACATATATTATCCACTTGTTTTGAAAATAACAATAGATCTTCCCTTTGTCATTATTCATGTTATCATTTTTTGTATGGGTTGTTCTTTTGGCTAACATAAAATGAGCCAAAATGCAGCAGATATCGTAGTGGTGATTGTCTCAAACATACATAAATTAAAGGGACATTGGACAAAATTTGGAAATTTTATTTGTGGATGCTTTACACTTCATATGTCATAAAACAGCACTCAATTACCAGATGTGGGGAAAATGTTGATCAAAACCTTTCGGAAAAGTCAAAAATTTGAATTTTATTTTATTTGTTGATATTGGGTATGAGGCTATTCTTTAAACATATTTATTAATGCTATATATCAAGAAAGATCCAAAGATTTGCTTGTAAACATTCCTTTCGCATCATAGATTGCAGATAAATCAAAAGAAATTTGGAGTTTGTATTAGCTCTCCTAAAAAGGCCAATTTTAAAAATTCAACCATAGAGGGCAGTGTTTATCGTTGTCGACAACGATAATTAAAAATAAAAGAATATCTAAATATTTCGCTACATAGGGTTTGAAGTTGAAATAAGGGTTCAAAATATAAACAAGTTGGTTCACGAACCACACATCTCACCTGATAAACATTTAAAAAAGGATTTTAGCATTTTAAGGTATTATCAAAATACCTTCACTTTACTAGTGCAGTTTAGTCCACATGGGTCTACGATCTACAGAGTTAACACAGTGATATTGAAATGACCTTGGAAGTCTTCAGATCACCTTCCTGATCATTTGAGGGATTTACCCTTGAATGACCTTTTGACCATGACATAGCCCCATTGGGATATTCAAAAATACAAGATGGAGGTTGCAATTACAAACAATGGGGCTCTCCATTCTGAATTTTTGTTTCACTCATGAACATAGTTATCAATTAACATAGTAGGTTACATATTTATATACAGATCCTGAGACCACTTACCTCAAATGGAATTGAAAATCTTGGTGGCAATCCTAACCTTTCCTTAAATTTTCTTCTGTTGGAAGCAAAATAACAAACAAAATTATTTTAGTATCGTATAATCAGTAACATTAAATAACCTAAATCATACAATATCTTGCAATATACACAGATTTGAAAATGCTACTTGTGTTTATACATAAAAATGATCCCATTCAGGTATAGAATCTATGCTTTATCTTCAATTCCATTCAAGTCTTAAAGAGAGAGCAATTGCTCTCCTATTTTTGATCGCCTAAAGAGTCTCTTGGTAGAGTAATATTTATTAGCTAGCTTTAGTATTAATTGGCGTGACCTCAAATGACTACTGACATCTCTCCCTGAGAACCTTGAAGTTCAAGGAGAGTAATTTATACTTTTGCAGCAATTTTTAAAAATGACGCCATGTAAATGGCATACATTAGTTCGGCGTAGCATGTTTCTTTTGTCAGCAATCCAGTTAGCTCAAGGGGTAAAGCTCTCTCTTACGGTGCAGAAGGTCCTGTGTTGAACCCCGTGTTGAATATGAGTGTGCTTGACATACTCTTGGACAAGGAACTAATTTTCTCGTTGAAACCTGTACAAACTCGGGGTAGCTTAAATTGATATTGCCCATAAATATTGTGTTAGATATCTACATGAAATTTACTGTGGTAAACCAAAATCGCAAGAAAGTCACAACTATTGTAACTATATACATTCATAAAGAAAACATGACCGATATTGATGAAACGCTGCTATCTCCATGCAGTAAGCAACTAACCTATGTCCAAAGCGTTACCAAAAACTATTTTGCAAACAAAAATGTTCTTTATGCAGGGACAATGAAATCGTATAATATATTTGTCTTGAAGAAGTCAGAGCTACTCCTGACGAAAGCTTGACAGTTCAAAACTTGTCCGACGGCGAACCCGTTAAAATCTACCAATTGTTATGAATTCCCGTCGTAAAAGCCTTTCTCAAAAATTTATTTAACCTCTACGGGGAGGATGGCAAGAAATATTCAAAGCGTTACCAAAAACTATTATGCAAACAAAATGTTCTTTATGCAGGGACAATGAAATCGTATAATATATTTGTCCTGAAGAAGTCAGAGCTACTCCTGACGAAAGCTTGACAGTTCAAAACTTGTCCGACGGCGAACCCGTTAAAATTTACCAATTGTTATGAATTCCGGTCGTAAAAGCCTTTCTCAAAAAAAACAACAACCTATGTTTACTTAACAAATTTTGACAGTGCAGGTAGAAAATAAGTTTCAGTAAGATATCAGGACCTTCCCATCATGCCTTGCTTCCAATGCAATTTTTGTACAGGTTTTAATGAGAGGGTTTAGGGATGAAACATATCTGAAATGCATATTTTGGATGAGGATGTTAATTGTAATGTTCCATCCCTAACCCCTCTCATTAAAACCTGTACCAAAAAAAACCCATTGGAAGCAAGGAATGATGGAAGTTCCTGACGTCGTCTTTAGTTACGTTAGTTGTCAACTACAGTTAGCAGCTTTTCATGATTATGGGCCCAGGGTTCCACACTACTCACCCTACTTTGCAGACTACGTCAATCTTTTCTTTTCTTGATTCTCCGGTCCATATTGCTATTTTGTTGCCTTTATTTCTCACGTTAATTACACAACCATTCACTATATCAGATTCTTCATCAAACGACTCGCCAACCAAGAGTAGTAGCTGAAACATACAGAAGACAGAAGGTGTGACAACAAATTTTGACATGGTTGAGACGGGGATTTTCCATGAAAGTGTTGTGGCGTCGTTGACTATCTGATCATGAGGTATATTTGCCTATTCTACTCCATATACAGAGATGCCAGCAGGACTGCAAAAAAAATCTACATGTATAGAGCGCAGCAAGCGGCGCGAGTGGACCGACCTAATGGGTGGGACCTAAATCTAATCTAAATTCAGTTCTGCTTACCCTACAAAGGTGGTTGACCCCTAATTTTGCAGCATTTTTAACACCCTTTCATATTTATGCACAATTTTATTTGATCAAAATAACTTTTAAATTTTTATGAATCTGCCTACAATAACAATAAGTATATTACTGATAAGTTCTGACTCCTGACCATGGACCAAAATCATTCTAGTTAAGTTAGCTTTGCATTAAGGATGGGCCGATTCAAAATCGGCTCGATTATGGCGAGATCGGCAGCGAATCGGGATCGGCAAAATCACAGGAACTCTGCCGATTCAACAACCAATCACAGCATGAAGAAGTAGTGTGGAAGTATCCATGAATAAAAATGCAAGCATTCTACATGTTATCTACCTTACTAACTATTATTATTACATTGTAGTTACTTGTATTGCGGTATAATTGCAAGAAACAGCCTTGCAAGTCTGTATAGTAGAGTATTTGTAATTAATGTAAGAAATGGCATTCAATTTGTTTGTGGTTTCCCTTTGTGTCTTGTGGTAAATTAGACGTAGCTAAGGTCTTTCAAGTTCTAGCTTGGTATACATCTAGGAGATCCACCAATTTTTTGCTTTTTCAAATCTAGGGCCCAAGTGTCAACAACCCTCTAGCATGGAACTACCCAAATATACTTTGATCAACACAAAATAGACAAGCCTTTTAACGTTGTGAATCGATACAAATAAGCGTGTGCATACAGCTGAACACCGCACAACTGCACAGCAATGCACCTTGCATGTGTGACACACCCATCAGTATCTATGGGCCCGTTGTAAGTGGGATTATGTTTACTAATTACTTGCTGATTATGAAAAGCCTTACAATTGCCACCTATTTAGTGCTGATCAAAGTACTGTATTTATAAGTGGTATTTTTCACGCTACATTTATTTTCGCGCAAATTTAATTTAGCATGAAAATAAATGCACCGCGAAAATTACTAGGTATTTGTTACAAAGGAAATTACATACTCGGCCAATGGTCACGTGCGCAAAAAAACCCACGCAAAATGCTTAAAAATTGGCTGTGCGCGAAAATTACTGAGCGCGAAAATATGGGCGTTTACAGTATGGTGTCAAGTTGAGTGCATACTTACTGTTTCTAGCCAACATCTGTCTATTTCTGGTGCTTTGGATTTTTTGTCAAAACTAACAAGCCATCTGCCACCTGTGTTATTCTTTGAATCTTCCCACATTGGTTTAATACCCTCCTGAAAATAGAGGAAAGATAAGTGAATATTTGCACTCCATACATTTAGGTATTCAAACATGCCTCAGAGTTGTTCATCGCGAATCAACAACGATACATCCATGCGTCTGCGTATTTTTATCGCGCGAGGTGATAAAAATACGCCGACGCATCGTTTTTGATTCGCGATGAACAACTCTGTGGTGTGTTTGAATACCTTTCAACAATGAAAATCTTCCTGAAAATGTATTAATTAACCAACTTCTTGGTTTAACAGATATGCCAAGTCATCTTCAAAAAAGATGTAGCATAATCTGAAGCAAAGTGCTAGTTTGTGAATGTTTGCTGCTTTGACGTTTTCAATTTTTCCCAAGCACCGGGCTTTTGCACGTACTATTATGAGCCCGTCGCCCGATGAGTAGTGCACCGACTTATGTGTACTGTGTAAACGCTGTGCCCTGCCTGACGCGCTAATTTGACTATCAACTGTGGATTCATCACGAATCAACAAACGGTACGCTCCTGTACAAGGAAATAAAGTGAGTTGCTGAATATAATTTGTGCTAATCAAAATCTTGCTTTCTGTCAATTGGAATCTTTGTTCATCAATACAGCTTGATCTATTATAACCTGGACCACTTGTTTAAACATCTTTATACAGTGACAGGGTCTTCTCAGTAGCAGCTCCCAAGCTTTGGAACTGTATTCATCACCAACTGCACTGTTGTTTCAACCGCTCAATTCAAAAGTTCTCTTTAGCTCATTGTTCAATTAATTGTTGCCTTGTTTCCACTACTCGAACATGTGAAGTTGAAGGGGCAATTTATGAGCCACTTTTCATCCCCAAGGTCACTGCTATCAAAACTCTTGTTTTTAGCTGATAAGAATCCTTGATTGGTAACTATAATGTTACAAAACCCAAACCTTGATGCAAATGTGTTTGTAAAGTCAGGGACTGGATTTAAAGATGAGTAAGAGCAATTATTCGTCTACCGCTCATCTGAAATTCATCTCAGATGAGCAGTTTTTTGCTCATCACTCTCATTGAGATCATATTTATAATGTTCACCAAGATTCAAAACTCCATAATATAATATCATGAGTTGAGTTTTTTTGATCACTCACACCCTGGTTACATAAGCCGCAAGAAGCCGTAACCCCGCACCACCGGTATGACACCGGTGAATGATTGCGATGCCCGGTCGGACACCGGTGGTTATGTGACCATAACTGAAGACATCGTATACAAACCACAAAGTTTTAAATCGGAATTAAATTCTTGCGGCATGCTAACGGCATCTCTACGGCTCATCACAGACACCGTCCGGACACCAGTCGGACACCGGCCGGTTTTCGATCGGCGTCTGCTGAATTGACGCCGCAAACACATCGTAACCTTGCCGCAAGGTTACGTGACCAGGGTATCATCTACTGCTAATCTTGAGAGATCCAGAAGAGCATTTTTTTCACTCACTTGCGCCTTTCAAAATTCAGTCCCTGAAAGTGAGTTTTTAAAGGCCTGAAAAGCTCACAACTTGAAAATGAATGATCTGAATCAAGTGAATTTTACAGCAAGCATTTATGTTGTACTCTTCTTTTTTTATTTAGACAAAAAAGAGATGAGGTTTAGATCATATCAGAATCACAAATTGGTTACATTTTTATGACTGTAGCCTGGGAATACTCACATACTATTTTGCACTTCTCAGAATGAAAGATACTTTTTGTTTATAATCCCAAATATTACATTGACACATCATGTGCACATTTTGTGCAACACCGTCATGCCATTGAGCATCACATGTGTGCCTGTAAACACCACCAATCTGCTGGTAACAATAGGTGTTAATGTCTTTTGAGTGTATCAAATGTGATTTTTTAAACAGTAGTGTGGGAAGATTCTGAATGTTTGTGAAAGAATCATTCTATCAAGATTAAAAACGTTGTGTGTAAACCAGTTGACCCATTACGTTAAAGCAATACTATAAGATTTTGATAAAAAATGGTTTATAGTAAAAACAGCATAGGAATGTGACTATCTAAAAGCGTTTTCAAGTGTATTTTGTGACAAAAAAATTGTTTTGCCAACAAAAAATGGATGAAAAGCACATGCAAGCTTTCCTATACTAATACATGTGGAATTAAAATCGGGATCTCGAATTTAATTCAACAAATGGCCATAACAGAAAAAGTAAGCATCTTTGAGCCAAATCGTTTGGAGGGTATTCATATCTACCAAAAACAAACCTAATAAGCGCAAAAATTCAAAAGTCATGGGTGACAGGGGGCGCTTCATTTTTAACACTTTATAGTATTGCTTTAATTGTTACTATTTTGCCCGGCAGTATGTGCGCGCATCATTAAGGAAATAAATTACATGTTTTGAAAATTCCTGTCTGACTGAATGATTGTATAGAAAGACATGGTAAAGTGGGAGTTTAGAAAGCATGTTCCTTAAACAAAACAAGCTGCACGTGCATACTGCTGGGCAAAAAATTGGTCAAATGGTGTACATAAAGCAAAGCAAGAAAGTTATGCAATATCTACCATTTTCATTAAATTGCATTGCACACTGTATAATGAATGTCCAATCTTGGATCAACAACTTTTGAAATGGTTCTTCATGTGACTAATGGGAGAAAAAAATTGAGATTTTTATTTTTTTGCATTTTCTGATGAACATATGGTAGACATTGCAGATATGACTTTCTTGCATTCACTTGAAGTACTTACCTTAAAAAGGGCATAATCACATCCAGATTGTAACCTACTTGCAACAACTATATAGTTATATAATCTGAAAACAAGAAAACATGACTCACTGGTTAATTTTATCCATTGCTTCAGTTTATTGAATAAATAAAATATATCACCTGTATGTGCTATTGTATTATGGTTGGTGGTCATGCATCGTAAGGTGGGAACAACTTTCGTTTCTGACGCGCCTAAAATTTCTGACAATTGCATGCATTTACATATTCTGTAAAAGAACATTTCAGAAAGAGATAATTTTTGATTTTACACCATACAATTCAAAAGATGCACCATATTTTGATAATGCATACATCAAAACCCTGAGCATTTAAGTACTTTTTTTTACATCCTTTGCGGTCATTTTGATGAAAAAAATAAGGGGTACCACCTAAGATGGGGTTATGATAGGCCGTCAAAGTCCGAGGTAGGGGGAGGTGGTTGCCACCTCAAAAAATTTTAAATCAACATTTTGTATAATATCTGCATGATATGGACTGGAAACTTACAGGAAATGTTAGAATTGTCGATTCCTTCATTTATTAGCAAAACAACCGACGAAAATCGGACATTAGAACTTTTATGATTTTTTGAAAAAGTGACAATTTTTACCCAAAGTCGATTTTTTTTTTGGTCCGGAAATACTTTGTGACGTCATACTTACGTAATGCCTCGCCCGATTTTCTTGATCTTGGTATCAATGGAAAGAGGAGACCATACCCTATACTAGTACATATATGTTTGGGGGTCCAAATTTCAAAATCACAGGGGGAGGTTGGTCAGAATGACGTGTTATATAAAAAGGCTCAGGAAGATGAGGGTTAATTTAAATAGAGCTATACAGGGCGTCTCAATAAAAGTGTAACACTCGGAAATTGCTTGTTTTAGGCATGAAATCGTGTCGTAATTTATACAAATTTGATGTCATATTCAAGATAAAGGACCTATCTTTCCAGTACAATTTACCCCATCACGATAGCTTTTGTCAATCTGGAGATATACGCAATTGTTTGCAGGTAAGCGAAATCCACTCTGTGCCACTTTTCAATAAAGCGATAGAAACACGTTTCTGAATAACATTGTCAAACAATAGCAATGAAACATGTGTAAAATGTGTGAAAACTGTTTTGTAATAATTGATTTGCACTCATCAATAAGCACTGGTGTTAGTGCATTGTTCTTATGATATCAATTATGTAACTATCCTATCATGCAGAAAGTGCATT
>JXSR01S042405.1:1302-18551 GCA_000969725.1 Ophiothrix spiculata | reverse complement strand
TTCTCACTTTTCTCAAAAATGCAAGCTCATATGAAAGAATGGTTTGGGGATCGTAACATATACCACTTGAGGATTCTAATAAGCTAAAAAACTCATCTTTGATAGAGGTGACCTTGAGGGCGAAAAGTGGATCATGAATTGCCCCTTTAAGGTCGGTCGACGGGGTCACCATTGACACTTTTTGATTTTTGGTCCAAGACGTTCAATTTGACACCTTAACCTTTGAAATCGGACAAAGTTGAAAATTTGACCTTTCATTTGACCTTTGACCCCCAGGGAAAGGTCAGACGATGGGGTCACCATTGACACTTTTCATCGCTGGTCCAAGACGAACATTTTGATACCTTAACCTTTGAAATCGGACAAAGTTATACATTTGACCTTTCTTTTGACCTTTGACCCCCAGGGAAAGGTCGGACGATGGGGTCACCATTGACACTTTTGCTAGCTGGTCCATGACGAACAATTTGACACCTTAACCTTTGAAATCGGACAAAGTTGAAAAATAAGCAACATTTTATGCATAAATTTTGCATCTCTATCCTCACCTACCCACCAAATTTCATGAATGTAGGGTGCACGGTTTGTAAAATATGCCACTTAAACCATTTTATGCATAAATTATGCAAATTCGGTACTTAATTTGCATATTTTGCGCTGAAATTGTTGCTGGATCCAGTTCGGCTCCGGGTCTACCCAAACACCAAATATCATTAACGTAGGGCATGCGGTTTCCGAGATATGCTCCGGACGGCGGACAGAAAATCGGATCGCTATGTCTTTTCCTGAAAATTTTCAGGCGAGACAAAAATTGTTGCTTCTAAAAAATAGCAGTTCCCTCTGAAATTTTAACCTTCCGCCACCACTGTTGAGGAGGAGTCTTTTTGCCATGTTGCAGACACCATATATCTTCACTGCTATGCATTCTAAAAATCAGTACCAGTAAATAAGATCTAGCTGCCAAATGTCTGGGAATAAAGTCTTGGATCTGGCTAAAACAGTATTGCATTCATTCAATATCATATGTTTGCTAGGAAAGGCCAAAAAAAGAAACAGGTCCGTTTCCTGTCACCCATGCGCATTCCTTTTTAACCGTCGTAAATCATGCATAGCTTTGTTCTCTTATATTTGTATGAAAAAGACAAATATTGACAAAAATGACAAATCCTGATAGTGGAAAATATTCCCGAGAAAAAGCTTACTGGTATAATTGGACTTCTCCATGAACTTCAATTCAGATCCCCTTGGACTACAATTTTGCCAATATTCAATGTACGAATTGGGAAAAAGTGACGCATTGGGCATTCACCTGGCAAAAACACCGTTTGCATAGAAGTGCAAGTTTCGTTTAAACAAAAAAAACAAAACGCATTCCGCATTGCAATTTTAAGACCTGCTACTGGAAACAGACTTGTTTCTTTTTTTGACCTAACTATAAGCTACCACTGTGCACAGTTCTTAATACCCGTGCTTCAGTGCGGATACCCTGTTCAGATAAGACTTCAGCCCACACCGATCGAACACTGGCCGGTGTCCGTAGAGCCGAAAGACACCGGAGCATTCCGCAAGAATTTAATTCTGATTTAAAACCTTGCGGCGTGTATACGATGTCTTCAGTTGGGTGTAATCTTGTGACATACAACCTTACATGTAGTGGGAACACTGTTACTGAGTGAAACACAACTGTTTTCTTAATACAGGCGACATAGCTAAGTGGTAAGAGCGTCAGTCTCACAATCCACATATTGTGGTTCGAATCCCCAGCATCGGAATCACGGGCCTCAAATTCGGTAAGATGGACTTTAAACCTGCATAATAACATGATATTTGTTCGTCTCGTCAAAGTTGGCGCTAGTGCCTCTCATGAGGAGTTCTGCTGACAACGACAGATACATATAACAGTTGGAAATAGAATGCCAACATTTAGCTACATATCAAAAGGGTGTTCCCATATGTCTTCAAATTCCCTTCTGACCGATGAATGTTTATAAATACTGCTTCATTGATCTCTACTTGTGACAGGGTCTTTGTGCCTGAATACTGATAACTTGATCCTCATACCACTATACTCTATAAACCTTGAAGTATGCAACAAGAAATCAGACTCTGTTACAAGATCCATAGCATATTCCTTATATTCTTCAACATTGTGAACTGTTAGTTTTGTATTGTGTAAGACACTAGTAATGATTGATTAGAATTGATTAAGGCCAAATCACTGCGTATTTATATATTTTCACATGAATTCTTCATGATTTTGGTATTATGTTTGGCTAATTTTGTTTCTAACACATGGACAAACATTGAATATAAGTTTATTTGAATATTCAACAAGATTTGGTACCTTGTTATGATTTAAGAAATGCGGACTAATTTACTTCCCCGTATGGTCATATTGGTTTATGTGCATTAATCGGCTGCTTGTTGCATACTTCAAGATTTACAGAGTATACCTTGGAGTATAGAATTCCTCACTGGGCTCTCATGATTCGAAATATGGAAGCTGCAATCTTTTCATAAGCTAGGAACATGAGTGCAGCTGTAAGTACTGTCTGTAGTAACTTGGCTTCAAGTCCTTTATATAGACCAATTGCACCTTGTGTTCTGCAGATTGGGAAAGAAAAAATACAAAAAAAAATTACATTCTATTGCAAGATGGAAATTTCCATTATTGATACTTAATTAATTACTTTTTTGACAATTTAGAGATACACACCCGCTCTAAAGTATTTCCGCACAATTAAAAAAGTTCAAAAATCTTGTTTTTTATATTAAACAACCTTTAATCATCACAGATTCATACAAATATAGGTAACTTATCTATTCAATATTAATAAATCGATGTTTCCTTTAAAAATTGATCTCCCATTGCCATAAAAATGGCTGATTTCATGGACCATATATAAATACACCACAAGTACAAATATCATAACTATGTAGCTAATCAATTTTTCATAACCTCAATATTGCTTTGTAACAGGATAGAATATTTTCAGGTTGTAAGTTTTAAAAGAAATGCACAGAAATGTATATAAACTCAATTTTGTTATGTCCAGACGAAAGTAGTAATATGCATTACATGTCATATTTTCAAATGCAATGAATGCGATTCTGGAATAGTTACTTTGATAATTATACAATATAGACTTTGTCAAAAAAATGAGGAAAATCAGATAAATGCCTTTTGAGATATGGCTAATAAAGGTTTTGTGCAGAAATATAAGCCAACATTTTAGTAGCTGAAATGGTCCTTGTCATATTTTCCAATTCCACAACATATTGTTGTAAAATGGCGTAACTACAACATAAGAGGCCTGTTAATTATCACAACTACTGTAGCTACCTGACCTAACAAGAAATTCATCTGCCCAAATTTTAACACTTTTGTCATAGGAGATTCAACATGTATAAAATTTTACCTACTAGTTGAGCAGACAACTTTCTATTTTTACCCACCCAATGCCAAAATCACCCATCATTGGCTGTCAAGACAATCCCTCTCAACACTTCAAAATAATACAGGATATCATTGTTCAAATTAAGAATACAACTTGTAAATTGTATTTATGAGAATCCATTAGAAAAGTTACATATATACAAATATGGCATATATACATAACAAATCCATCACAAATATGTTAGAATAATAAAACCTACCTTAATATATGTTTGAATACAGCTACTATTTTGCCTACATGACTCTTGTATTGTGCTAATTCTTCTTCTAAAATAGACAATACAAAAGACATGTGTAAACTTAATCATTATGAATCATATAAATGAATTGAAATAAAAGACATAAATAGCGATGCTGCAAAATAGGATGAATGGAGCTAAAAACCAGGATTTTTCTGAGGAGGGGTGATGGGGTGACATATTTTTCCAGTTTTATTTTAACGTGAAGAGAACAAAGAACAAAGAACATAACTCAACCCGAGTTGTGGTGTTGCCTCCTATTAGCAGTGGGCTTTCAATGGGTGATTATCCAGTTTGCCTTGTCAACAGTTTTTTTGAATTGCACTTGACCCATCTCAACTTGAAATGACAAAATGTTTGGTTATGGGTCAAAGAAAAAAGTGTGCTGCGTCCTCTGTGAAGCAAGTTTAATGTCTTAATATAAATAAGGTATAAAATCCATTTTATGAGTTTTCATGAATATTAGACATTTCGTCGTCGTAAAAATGGATGTTTTCCTGTGTGAGGGCACTGTTAATGATTATGCCCAAAAGAAGATGCTTTTGCTAATTTTAACATAACAGTTGCCAAGGCTGTATCAAGTTTGATCTGCTCACAAAATTTGAGCCTTCTATCTAATTTATAAGCTTTGCAGTTAGACTCATTTAAATGTGTCAACAATAAGCCTATGTAAAAGCATAGGGGTCAACAAACCTTTCCCTGTCAAAATGTATAGGAACATTAAAATAACATTCAAAATAGTGTTCATGATAGTAGCCTAGGCCATGATAGAAACAACTTTAAACTTATGCTGCTTTCATACTTATTGTCGCTTTGCAGTTTTGTAGCTTTGCAGCTCTTGTCACTTGCTTCGGTTTTTTTAGCTTTGCAGTTTTGTTGCTTTGCAGCTTCATGTCACTTTGAAAGTTGAAATCATTTCAACTTGAAAAATCTTGTCGTGCGACAAAATGTTGCCGATATCGATTATCTCAGCGACATGTAGCTTTGCCGCTACGACTACCTGGAAGTGGCAAGTTTTTGCAAGAAACATACGTTATGCAGCGACAAAGCTACAAAACTACACGTATATGAAAGCAGCATAAATTCCAATAGCACAAAATATGACAAAGATGGTAACCAAAGAATTGTTTCACAACCATTGACTTACTACATACCAAGCTCTGCATCGTTATCTGCTACCTCACCTGTCATGGTTACCAAACATCCTTCAGTTACTATCAACGAACACTGTCTCAGCCAACTCAGAGAAATTGTGAAAAAAAAATCTCTGCTACAAATGACTTTATCATCTGTGGTGAACTAAACGCTACTATCATGAAGAAGAAACCTGAACCTCATGGCTAGCTACTGGATACATTCTTCCAATACATGTATGAACTTAATCACTCTAAATAGATCTAACAGTGGCCCAACATTCAGACATTGGTGATTGACGATCTTCCAGGGTTGACTACCTTTTAGTTCAGCAATA
Organism: Ophiothrix spiculata; assembly: GCA_000969725.1. NCBI lineage: Eukaryota > Metazoa > Echinodermata > Ophiuroidea > Amphilepidida > Ophiotrichidae > Ophiothrix > Ophiothrix spiculata. The sequence goes on along the minus strand of JXSR01S042405.1, from coordinate 13,384 downwards.
AAATGGCTACTTAATTTCAAGTGTGAAACATGCTTACGATGCATCCCTAGGCGATTCTTATCACACAGCTATCTCAACTTATGTCTCTTGCAGGAGACCTCCACACAAAAAAATTTCAACTATTACTAAATCCAATTGCAACAGCAGCAAGGTTGTTTGGGAAAAAGCTTACATCAGTGAATACCAAAGGAACCATCCTTATCTTATTTCAAAAATGGACCTTATGAGGCCATGTCTGTACAGCTGTTCATAAGATTGACAGCTCAATATACCTTTGATATATTTCTCAAAAGAGGTTTTAAAGTCTTAAAGTTACCCATTTTCTAATTCTACTTACCCTAAGTTTTGACTGTATAACTTGTAATGGATATGTAATGAGAGTAGCAACCATCTTTGCCATTGCACCACAAATGAAAAATTGTAACCCAGTAAGTTCCTGCAATTAGATAAGAATGGTATACAATAATGATATAAAATATGTTTGCTCATATGTGATGGCGCACCCCGAAAGGGGGTACTTTGCAGATGATATCAATTTTGATTTTATCATTTCATCTGTTACAGCATTTTCTAAGTTTTAAAATGACACCATGCATACTTGTTGATATTGATCAAGGCGATCAAATTTTTCAACAGGAAATCTGCTGGAAATTCTTATTTTTTTCTTTATTTTTTGCTACCTATTTTCATAAGTTTCTCGAAAAGTGTTCTGTCGCAAAGTCCCCCTTTTCGGGATGAGTCATCACATATACATTTGCTTGTTATCCTATATCTTGAGATTTCAGTCAATTTAGTTGCAGTTGCTCTGTTTAAGCCATATTGATGTAAGCCAAAAAGTATTCTCAACTCTATTGAAGAATCATGACCTCTATGCCTCTGGACATGATTGGGGTGGGTTTTTTTTATGAAAGCCGAAACTGGAACCCATGTTTCCCTTGGATTTTGATCATTGTTTGCCAGGGAATTTTTACCAGATACCATGTCTAGAACTAATCTGTAATTTTTATTTCCATTCTAAAAGGTTACAACACATCAAAATAACAGCAAAATAAAAACACAAATAGAGGAGTAGACCGGAAAGCCAAATAAGGCCAGAAATTAGTCTACCCCTTACATTAAAAAACCTACAAATCTGAAGGAACAAACAAGACAGACTATCTGATATGTCTTTTTGACACCTATATCATCATGATGATACTTAAAGTGTTGCCCCTAGTTATGTGTAACTGATGGACTTAGTCAAAGTTGTTCTCCAATTTTCTACAGTTTGCAACCATGCCATGATGCTTTATCAACCAAAATCTGAAAAAAAAAACCTTTTTACAGGATGGGGAATAAATCTTTCCCCTTTCATACTGCTTCAGTCTTTGATGTCACCTTTTAGTTTCCAGTGATTAATCAATGCTAACCCTAGCCCATTCTATGATACGAACACAAATGTTAGTAACTCTTGATATCCACAACAATTACAACTACTATTCACAGTCCTAATCTTCCAATGCCAATGGAGAGATGTAGTAGTGTGCACTGAAAAAAAAAAGAATTTAACAGAAGAAGAAACTTTGTGGTAGGTGAAAGAAAATTTGAAATAGATCTTCCTAGTCTGTAGTAGTGATCGCTTTTATCATGCAAGAACGTAGCGAAACACTTCAATTTTTTGTTTTTGTTAAATATATTGAGTTTTGAAATAAATACGACACTTTTTCTTATGCATGACGGAGCTTCGAGACTTCAAGGATTTTGGGGAGAATGAAAATGAAAGCCACTAATATTCAATAACACAGCATTCCATATCATGCCTTAAAAATAAAACCAGGATTCAAATGTAATGAGACATTTAGTTAATAATGAAATTATAAAATGGAAATGAATTTGTCATGATCAAACAAATGTTCTTTTGTTACATATCAAGACCCAGAAGAAGGTAAAGTGCTATAAATCCACTAATGATCTATTATTTAAGTTAAAGACTTCTATTCGTTCTAAACACTTAAAGGGACTGGCCTAGATTCTTCCTACTAATTTTTTACCTACATATTTTTTTTTTACTTGAATCGATAGAACATGTTTATAACCTACAAGTAGTTTTCCATGTTTTTGAGGAATATTGGAGAAAATTGTAATTCTTTACCTACTTAGTACTTTAATTTTTACGCTGGTGCAAAAAAGCAGTGTGAAAACAGTATTTCTAGTCTGAAAACTTAAAAGAAATCTTGTTACACCTGTGATGGCCAAACAAATTATTTTTGATGAAATTGTTTCTCTTTTAATATGTATTGAAATATCTCTATGAGCTTTGCTTGATCTTTTATCTGGTAAATCCATTTAGGATTTAGGACACACAGCATAGTCACACCACCATCAAAGAATGATATATTGCAAATTAATTCTCTCTCAATTTGAGCTATTTCTGTGTATTTTTTTGTACTTTAAAATTTAATCCATGCACATGGTATAGTCAGGATTATGTTGCTCTGTTGCTGCATGACTTGCTGATTTGATGGGCTCATCAGTTTTCACACTTTGGATCAATGGCTGCATGTCTTCACTGACATATTTTCCCCCAAATTCACTCAATTAAAGTATAGGAAAGGCTCCAAAAAGTTGATCATTATGTGCTTTCAAGAGAGTAAATGCTCCATTGATTGTTGTGATTTTTACATATGTTAAAGCAAAATACTGAAATTAACAAAAGGTCAAAGTAAAATGATAAAAAGGGGCAAGGTTTCAATAAAATTTGATTACTTTGATGGCACATCTGCGTCTGCATAATTTCCCGCGCATATATTACGCAGCAATGTGATTAACCAAACGCGTTAGAAAGAATGCATTCATTGTGCATTGAAATTTCCGCACGCAAAACGGATGCAAACATTTTCTTTTATTTTTTACTATTTATGAAAATAATTGTTATATATCCTGCAGTCGTAAGCAACTGCATCTCTGAGAAAACCCCTCAATCTGTGACCTATACACTTGTTTTTGATGAAAGGTAGATGGATAATGAGATAATTCTTGGCACAATACAGTGCTAGGTGATCTTTGGGTATTATGATATTTTCAAGTCTAATAACCTACTGTTGGGACATCAAGTAATGATTCTTTTGTTATTTTACCGGATATGGTTATTTTCAGATAACATATTTGCTTTGAAAAACCTAGGTCGGCGCTTTTATACAGACAGCAAATTTCACAAATTAAAAAAAAAAATTGGGGGTATTAAAAAAACACATGGGATTCAAAACTAAGACCTCTATGCCTGGCTGACACCACTAACAGTGATTTACTCGCTACAATAAAAGAAACATTTTATAATTCAGATCGTGCAGATATGTCCTTATAAAATAAATTTTGTGCACTATTGAGGTAAATCAAACTTAGAAAAGACCAGAGGAATGGGTAAAGGAAATGAGTAGAAAGGGAACAATAATAAAGTTTAATTAGGAAAGGTGCCAAGAGAAAGAGAGAATGAACTGAACTGTTGCCTGGAAAAAAATTAAATAAAAAGGGATGTTAAATCACTTGTTCCCTTAATTACAAATATCCTGGCTACCTACATAGAACTCAATGGCCTCAGAATTGTGGACCTGTAGAAAATATGAAAGGGATAATAGGAATACTGGCCACCTATCAACGTTTTTCTATGTCGACACATGTCAACTACTACATGGATCATATGATATATTTAACGCTAAAGTAGTTGACATGTCGACACATGTCAACTACTTTATCTTTAAATATATCATATGATCCATGTAGGTTTAGGTCTTTTCAAAAGAAACCCATAATCACAAAATAACTAATATCAATTAGCTGTTTGCATTGAAATTATTCGACCGTATTCAACCATGTAACTCAATGTTTAACAATTACATTTGGAATTCTTCTATTTTCAAATTTCAAGTTTATTGAAAGAGGGATAGACTTTGTCCAGCCGTTTAGTAACATGTTGGTAAATAGGCTAGTATTGTATAGTCTTAGGCAAAGTCCAACTTGCCAAAGTCAGTGGCAACATATCAGCTAGATTGACAAAAAACCTAAAATGACAAACCAATGCAATGTAATTTGACAAATCGTAATTCTAACAAATCTCACTCTGATGTCATGTGGACAAAACATCATCTACGCTGCATTTAAATGCGCTACACAAGTAAGCATTTTCACATAATTAACATTCCAAGTTGAACATTCAGAAATCCCACACAGGATTATTATGCTGTGCCAGAAGTTACAGATGTCTGAGCAGGATTGGCCCTATAGTCTTTTGCGACACCGTGATAACCACTTTTTTTTTTGATTTAGGAAAGTTTTTCTCCATGAATTATAATAAACAGAAAGTATATAAAGGGGTTACAAAATATATGAGAAAAAATTTATGAAGTGTCAATTAAAAGGGATGGGCAGAAGTCATAGGACCTGACCTCTAGTGACCTTGATGATATAGTCAGAGGAGTTCATTATAGAAGAATTAAGAAAAAAATAAAAAAACCTTCACTTTACCGGGACCAAGGATTATTATTTGCCATCCTCATATAATTAAGGCCCCCCAAAAGTTGTTTGGTTGTCCTCCACCGCCCGCCCCTATTTTTTGAAACTTCAAAAAAGTTTTTACTGTACAAAAGTATACCATGCCAAATTTTCAGATTTCCATTTGTTTTTCTTTGAGAATTTTGATCTTTTGAAAATATTTTTTAAGTTGTTGTTTTCATTTTGTTTACATTTCAATACAGTTTTAAACTTGTATAAAGAGATTTTTTGGTAGAGTAGACTTATTTGTATCTTTATAGAGGCCATTATTTGGTGTAGCTTTGACTTACATTCAGTTTTTAAAAAAAATATTAAAAAAATCTGCCCGCCCACACTTGCTCAAAAAAAGTTGTGGAGGACAACCAAACAATTTATTTTTGGGGGCCTAATGAACTCTGACTGTTCTAACATCATCAAGGTCACTAGAGGTCAAAGTCCACACAACTTGATTTTTTCTGATGCCATGATCACTTCATGTGTTGTGCACTTGTTGAAACTTATCAATACATTTTTCTTCCTAACTCGAATAAACTTTGTCTCACTTATTTGAGTAACAAAATGTGGTGTCATGCGGAGCAAACTCTTGATGAGTCTTATCAACAAGATATTAATAAGATTTCCCACCATCTTGTCCAAGACAAATGGGGGGATGGTTATAACTTTATATAATATGACATGAAAAATAAGAAAGTATACTGACCTTCCCTGCTGCTAACCTGCCCATATAACGTTTAATTGCTTCATACACCATAAAATGAATAGCTGGATTTGATACCAATACTAATGAGGGCATGGTGCCACTCCATAAGCCACCTACTCCTTCATCATGGAATATTCTAGTCAGTGCATCTTAGAAATCAAATAAAAGTAAAGCAAAAAGTTGTATTAACATGTGATACACATGTGATTATCTTTAGGCCAACAAAAAATTGTTTGTTTGCCCTTTCATGAAAAAAATCAGTAGGGTCGGTAGGTCGATTCTTTTTTTTTTTTTTTTTTTTTGATTCTGCGCCGTCGGTATTAGCCTCAACGGTGGCTTTCACCTTGTACAAGATGTGCTGCAGATTCAATACACGTAACACGTCAAGACTTTTGGTTTTGTTTACATCCTGCCACGGGCCGTTTGGCGCAACGGCGACATGCACAGATACACATTCTGATGCCTTGTTATTATGAATATCAAACAATGTCAAAAACATGCCACTTAAATCAATGGATGCTACCAAACTCCACACAATTTTGCTGCCTGCAAACAATATACAAACCAGGGAAGGTCACCATCTTGGAACTCACTCAGTACATCTCGTCGCCAATTAGCCAAGAGCGCACACCACTTAAGAACTTCCCCATTGAAACCAATGCTTTAAAGCCTTAGTAGTGTTGTGCGGCCCCAACCCGGATCTTTTCGGCGTTTGTACAATCGATTCATGATATACAACAATTTTTAAAACAGTTTTAGCAGGTAAAATTGATGCGTTTGGGTATCGAAAAACTAAAAATTGTATTACATAAGTATAATTTCCTTGTAATATATTTTTGTTCGTAAAATACAATTTTTTTTTAATGTTATAATGGGGAAAACAAAAAAAAGCGACTCAAGATTTTCATGATTTTTTGGCCGGTCGGGAAACATACAATTTTTTTCTTGGCCTTAAGGTATAGGGTTTTAAAATTGTCTATGCTGTGCATACTGTGCACCATTTGTGGTCTACAACCACCTTTGTAAGTTTTGATAGAACATATCACATATGTATTTTTATCCTTTATGTTTCTGTAATCTTATTGGTCAAACATATTTTAGACAAAATCAGTATAGATGATTTTCAGAAATAAAAATATACTAAGCCCTGAATATATCTCATATTCTTTGACTCTTACACAAACTCAATGCTGCTAGTTATTCATTCAACTGATGTGTTCGTACCTTGTTTAAGCTGCTGCATAAGAGTGTATTGCAACATTTACCCAGTGGTCTCAATGGGAGTATGTACGCTCGGATCAATGCGTGCATATCCAAACAAGGGCGCAGCACAGATGTTACTTAGGGTTTTCAATGCTTTATTTACAAGACCATGTTATATTTAATGGTAGATTTACAAGAGATTACAAAAATCATGTACACTTTAAAGGATAAAATAATAACCCCCTGCTTGTTCTTACAAAATATGGGAAATATCTAGGGTCTAGTGCCATATCCCATTTGGCCTGATGGACTCATGGAATACGGCACCAGACCCTAGATATTTGGCCGTATTCCCTGAACAAGCAGGGGGTAGCTAATAGTATTTATACTGCTCGTCTGTTTAACTGGGTTATTATTTACATAATGTTGTTTGTTGTAAAAGGAATTATATCACTTTCTGGGTATCAACTTCTTGATTATTACTAAATTAAATATTTTATTATTATAATTATTACTAAACTAAATCTCGACTGCAGTTGTTTTTCATATCATTGTTGTATTTATTGAATTTTGTTCTGGAATTGTTTAAAAAAAAATATTATCATGCTTATACTCTTAACAGATTGTGTAGATTTTGCACTTTACAAAATGCAACTTATTGATATTATCAATTGTTCTTTGTTATTTTACCTCTGACGTCCAAATGTTCTCAATTAGACATCGCCTTTTCGGCAACTTTATTGAGTATATGTTGGATACAGATCATAGGCGGCGGAAGGGGGTGGGGGTACGGGGACGGGGTGGAGGACCCCCTCAGAAAATAAGAAAGAAAGAAAGAAAAGGAAAGGAAATTGAAATTTTCCTTTGTTTTGATAATTTAATTGTGAAAAATCATTAAAAATTGTGCATTTCACGCAAAATTTCAGGTTATATGTCAATTTTCAGTAAAAATTAGCAATTTTTGCGCAAATTTCAAGATTTCTTAACAATTTGTAGCTGAAATTAGCCACTTAAACATATTTTATTTCATGCGCGCATTACAAAATATCATAATTGGAGGACCAACCATTTTTGCTCCAAAAAAAATGTTGATTACAAAAAAATTGACCATTCCCCCTAAAATTTTAACCTTCCAACGCCACTGATGCAGATGTATTTATCCATCCAACTTGCAGCTACTTACCCCATATGCCATGGTAGAATGGGTGTTTATCTTCAGTAAAGTGCTTGGTCTCGAATCGTGCTCCTTGTAATTTCAGCCTCATGTTGACAACCCATAAGGGTGTTGTCATCAACACATTTATAGCACCTAGCAATATGAAACAATGCAATATGAAACAATAAATCAGGAGTATTGTCAAAATCCAAATACATCATATAGGGGGGGGGGTCATGTATTAGCACCAAATTGGTACTCTAGGAACCCTCCCAGCAATCCCTAGTAGCTTAATAAAACTGGACATGGACAAGGAATTGGGGTGGGATAGGTCCTGGGGTTTGAATCAAGTGGCAACCAATTTTGACACATACATTTCTGAGGTGTTTTAGAAATAAAGGTAAAGTAATAATGTGGACAGTACCAAGTATGGGAGGCATTGAGACCTATAGCTGTGAATTGGATTAGTCCATAAGACAGGGAAAACATGATCCCGGGTGAATGATTTGAGATGAAAATACATCGCTGCTGAATGTGGCAATTAATGACCTTAAATAAAGCTAGACCTTTGAATCTAGTGTGGTCATATTTGTGCCCCCACTGTAATGATATGCATGAATATCCATAATGTCTGTGAATACAGGTACTAATTATGTGCATTTTGGCAATGACCTCAAGATAACCTTTGACCTAACATCTGGTGGGGTCACATGTGTGACCCTACCCATGACGATTATCTGATAGGTGGATACAGTGATCAATTATGTAGTGTTATAACATTAATTTTACACATACTGATATTCATCCATACCACTGGATGTCTAATATTCATTCTAAGGTTCTAAGGGTACTAGAAGTCAAAGTAGCAACTGTCTTTATGAACCTAAATGGAATTTTGGTGCAGGAAATAGAACTTTTAATTCTCGTGCAGTAAGAATATGGAACAATCTCCCTGTTGAAGTTAGATGTAACCTTACTGATTATAGTGTCATTCAATTGAAACAACTTTGTGTTATAAAATGTTCTAAAATATTATTTGATTTTTCCATGTTATACCCTGTTTACTTCATACATGTACAAATGTATACCATGTACAAAACTATGTTGTTTTTATGTTCAACTACCATGTAAATTGTTTATATTCACTATTGTTTGCAGGGCCTCCTTGGAAATCAGTGTTTATCATTGAAGGGGCTACCCTGCCTAAAGAAAGATTAAATAAAATAAATAAAATAAAATAAAATAAAATAATATAATTTCATTCCATCATACCATTTTATAAGCCCCTATTCGAAACTCCTTTCAGCAGGCACAACTAGATATGCAAATTAGTATTGACACAGAGCTCTGTAATATGACTGCATTGAAATACCATTCATTAAGGTGCGTTCGTAGTCCAGCGATTCCATCAATGCAACATCGCTCGCGATGGCCACTGTCACAACGACAAGTTTAGAAGTCAACAGACATCGTGAAACATCTCAGCGATGAAGATTCTGAGTTGAAATTTGCTTAACTTTTTTCAGTGATGACGCAGGGATAGCTAAATAAGTTAAACAACTTATGACCTTTTTGTTTGTAAACATTTTGTGATAAGTTGCTAAAAAGATATATATATAAACGTCCTTATGATCCGCAGAGCAATGGCATGCTGGTGGCCAGCCATCTTTATGATCGTCACGGGCTTCAGCGCGTAATGTTGAGCGATGATCGCTGATCATCCATGGACAGCGATGTTCTGCAATGGAATCGCTGGACTATGAACGAACCATTACATTATAATTATAGGCTAAATTTGATATACAATACCTGCAACCATGCCTATGATCAAGTCTTTGACGGCAGCCTTACTCTTGAGTCTGTGCGCATAAATTGCTCTGATGCCACGAAATGCGTAGAAATATACAAAGTTGGAGCAGCACACACTTGTGATGACTGGGAACCACCCACGGTACAGAGACTGACTGAAAATTAAAAACAAAAATGATGAGAGACCTACACATATAAATGTAATACATCTTGATTGCACCCCTGTAATCGTATCACTTATCAGTTAGAAATTCATACGGTAGAATGGACTTTTTTCACCTTTGATAGATATTTTGCACCATGGCCCTCTAGAGCAGTAAATATTTGTATCTATGTCGAATGTTGGTGGATTAACAAGATGCATGTCATAATTAGTATACATGTGCCAAATGGGAATGATATAATTATACTTATGACATTGTGTAACTTTAGGAAGATGTATCAAAATTCATAACACTTAACGAAATAGCTAAGTATCTGGTTATGTTCTGTTTATGCAGATGAAATAACCCGAATCTATAGGCTATTAAAGAAAATGGCATAGCTAATCCTCCTCCTTCTACTTCAAGTCAAAAACCTAGAACACCACTCATACATGTACTTACAAGCCTTCCTCTTGGGCAATCTCAGCTAGAACCTCAGGTGTATGTTTGTCTTTTCTGTTTGCATCAACTATAATCAAAAGAACACAAAACGTTAATGGAATGTTTAACTAACAGTAGAAAAATCTATTATAAGTGCCTCATCTTACGGGGGAGAAAAATCAGCCCCCAACATGTGTTTGTGAACGGTCCCTTATTGTTGAATGTACGCGGACAGGGGTAGGGGGAATGTCAGGGGCGTTCCCATACCATAGTCACGGGGGGAGGCATTTAAAATTATAAGAAGATGACGCGCTCATGTACGGAACCTGAAGATCCCTTGTGTTCAAAATACTAAAAGAAAAACCAGAAAATAATGTCCATGTATATACAACTGTTAAAACTTTTCCATCAAAGGCGTTTTAACATGATAACAATGAGCCTAATATGTATCTAGACTCAACTTTAATAAAAGCTATAGTACTCAAAACGGTAAAATACCATTTTATTCCGTAACTATGATCACCTTTAGTGATCTGATATTCCATGACATGTAACTCTGTCTATTTAGTGAATACCATGACATATTGTGTTACATACTGATAGCAATTAGCTTATGTAAGTTGACAACGGTTTTTAGTCGGATTTTTCCATATTGTTGAAACTTAATCACATGTGCACGGGGTTAGGCCCTTTATGTGATCATGACAAGCATTGAAAAATCTATCAGAAGAAAATTATTCTGTTAATTTCGCTGGCTTTACTCATCTGATTAGGCTATAGCTCAATAATAGTCATAAAATGACAGTTTTATTAATCAACATGTCGGATTTCTCTGTGTTGTTATAATCATGTATAGTTAACCATGATTAAATTACATAGGCCTAATTAACATCTACTATCAAAAGTGTTGTTGAAGTTATTAAAATGGAAATGACCATTTCTGGTCAGTCAATCGTGACCAAAACAAAAGGATATTCAGGAGAAGGGATACTAACTGTTAACCCTAATGGGGTTAATTCGAAAATCTTTCAAAATTCGAAATGCTTATGCAGCTAGCAATTCGAATCTATCGAATTATAATTTGACGGATTCAGAAATTATTGCACTCGGTAAGGGTCTGAATTTCGTTCCAAATCCAGATTGCCATTTTACGAAAAAGAAAAATCAAATTTTTACAAAACTTCACAAAATGGATTCCTTGACCTCAAAAGCATAAAGTTTGGACAACAAAATCAAGGGAATTGGTTACAAATTAAAATTCTCAGACCCACCCTGATCAAAATCTGTTTTTGTCTGACTCCATCTCATTTTTCAACCGATTTTTTTATGAAAGGTGTCAAAATACTCAGTTTGATAAGGCGCTTCAAATAAACTGGGACCCTAAGGATTTTGAAACATTAATACCAATTTTTACCCCCCCCCCCAAAGCCCACCACTATTAGTATCGATACTTCCATTTTGTGCATCGCCATGCCGATCAATAATCAGTAATTACGACAATCGATAACAACATTAGACAAAATTAATTTCCATCTCAGGTTTTGATCTACTTACTCTGAAGTCTGGTTCTTGCTGTCTCTAGTGGAAAAAATACAGTCATGGCCGTCACGCTACCCTGCAGCAGGAAAAAGAAAAGAAAATACAGTCATGGCCGTCACGCTACCCTGCAGAAGGAAAAAGAAAAGGAAATACAGTCATGGCTGTCACGCTACCATGCAGCAGGGAAAAGAAAAGGAAATACAGTCATGGCTGTCACGCTACCATGCAGCAGGGAAAAGAAAAGGAAATACAGTCATGGCCATTACGCTACCCTGCAGCAAAAAGAAAAGAAAATACAGTCATAGCCATCACGCTACCCTGCAGTAGGAAAAAGAAAAGAAAATACAGTCATGGCCATCATGCTACCCTGCAGCAGGGAAAGAAAAGAAAATACAGTCATGGCCATCACGCTACCCTGCAGCAAAAAGAAAAAAAATACAGTCATGGCCATCAAGCTACCCTGCAGTAGGAAAAAGAAAAGAAAATACAGTCATGGCCATCACGCTACCCTGCAGCAGTAAAAAGAAAAGAAAATACAGTCATGGCTGTCACGCTACCCTGCAG
>JXSR01S042391.1:21796-39951 GCA_000969725.1 Ophiothrix spiculata | reverse complement strand
CAAAGGGAAAGAGAAGAAAATACCTTGAATTTCCCTTTGTTTTTGATAATTTAAGTATGAAAAAGCAAAAATTTTGCGCGCTTCGCGCGAAATTCCTGCTATTCTGCCAATATTCAGTCAAAATTTGCCGTGTTTTGCGTTAATTAAAAAAATTTTCGCGCGCTACGCGCGCATTATGAAAAAAATCTAAAAATATCACATTTTACCCTTCTGCCGCTATTGGTTATTCGGGGGAAACTGAAGGTTGTGCCCCCCCACTCAAAAAATCCTGGGCACGCCACTGGATGCATTCATTATCGTGGTTTGATGATTGAAATTATTTTTAAATCATCAAAACCAGGCTTATTCAAATATATGACATATTTTAACTTCCTGAAACTGTATTTTTTTCCCTCAATATATACAATAGGCCTAATCTTAAAATTTTAGAATTATATACCAAGGATTAATATATGCCTAGGACGACTTCCTAATCTTGAAAAGAGGTTATGGAAACCGTGTTATTATAACTTTGGCAGTGATTGCACGAGAATGTCGTTTGCATCTCCTCCCGCCATACCAATCACTCACAACGAGCATTTAATCCCCGGGATTTTTATCGAGTGATATCTTTCCAACAATAATATTTTAACTCACTAGTGCATGACGATTTGGAAAGAGGGGTGAAAGGGTCACTGTTTATTTAGTGTTGGTTATCTGTACATGATTTTCATTAAAAAGGTTTAAAAATGAACGAAATTAGGTAAAGACTTTTATGTATATACATTTTCAATTGTATACTCTTTGATACCTAAGTTAGAAAAAAGTCACTAGTACAAACTTACGCCATAATTAGGAGTGCGATTTTCACCATCTTAGGGGTGCAATTTGTTATCAACACAGACTGCCAGTTTTCCTGTTTTAACCTGATTTCAGTTTTTTAATCCAAATTTACGCGTTTTCTATTTTCAGCCCCTTTTCAGCTTTTTTGTCAAAATTCATTTTCAGGATTTTTTGAAAGTTTCATTTTTTTTCAGTGATAGATACTGGCATCTCTGTCAACAATTACGCCATTTAGGATCCAATTTTGAGGTGCTCTGACGAGCATGAGTATCTTCGAGCGAACCTCTGAGGGAAAATGACCGTGGAACGTCCTGAAATTGTTGATTATTTTCTGGGCATTTTTCATTTTCTTAATTTCTGACAACCATAAGCATAATTTGTCAAAATTCAAAATGGACATATTTTAAAAAGAAACATCGACAAAACCTGCAGCAAAAATCAAACAAAAGTCTTGTCTTTGAAAACTGATAACACTACTAATAGGCCTGCGGTCCGTCACTTGCAATTTCTTTCAATTCGGTTTGTGTCGAATTAATTGAATTTGAACAAACCTACGTCAATGGAAACTTTAGTACCAGGCGTCCAAATTGAATAAATTAATTGCATCTCTTTATTGTTATAGAATGATATTAAAATTTTCTACGGATTTATTGATATAATAGAAGAGAAAATATAATTGAATTTGAAAAATAGAAATATTAGTTTGTGTATTGCTATGTCATTTGTGTAATATGATAAATGAATAAATAAATAAATACAAAATAATATTCATTCATTATTTTAATATGATTTTATAATATCAAGTGTAATACATTAATATAGCCGGTCCAATCAAAGTTAATCAAAGTACGCCAGAATCGACATTATCGCATACGTTTTACATTGAACAATGTTTAAGGTGGCTTAGCACAGATGCGGTGTCGGACACGAGTGAGCTGATATCAGCGGTGTTGGACACAATTTCAAAGTATTTTGGCGTACTTTCTGGCGTACTGTATCTTGCGCTTTAATATAACGCGATCTTACACGTGCGCAATTTTTATATTCACGCATATGACCATGCGCGTTACTTCTGATGGCGCAGGGCTCAAAGCGCACAGTGCTTAAGGTGTTACTCATTGTTTAAAAAATTCCAATTTTTTGCTTAATTTTGCTTTATATCTCGAAAAGGAAGTCGGTGACCATATGTTTTTATTACGTTTTTTTAAAGAACTATAGAAGGACCAAAACATATGTGAAAAAGAGAGAGAAAAATAGAGCCGTTTTTTAATTATAAGTGTTTTTGTCCGATTTATTTTGATTTTACCATAGAGGTCAATGGTAAAAAGTGGTAAAACATAGTGTTTTTGAAGTGGATTTTCCTCAAAAACTAATTCGGTGACCCCCATTTTTTATTTCAGAAATGTGATCAGCACATATAAAAACACAATATATCAAAAAATAAGAAAAATAGATAGAGGAATTCTATGTGTGCTAAGCCACCTTAATCAGAAATGAATTATTTCAAATTCAAACTGACCTTTCAGTTGAGTGCTAAGTGTATCAGGCTATATACCATTTTCTTCAACCTTCATACATAATAAACAAAACTATCCTATTTATAGGTTATTTACCCCTCCTCAGGCTCCTCCTCTCCCCTCCTCCTCCTCCTCCTCCTCCTCCTCCACCACCTTCTCCTCCCCATCCTCATCATCATTATCATCATCTTTTTTTGAGAAAGGCTATTACGACGGGAATTCATAACAATTGGTAGATTTTAACGGGTTCACCGTCGGACAAGTTTTGAACTGTCAAGCTTTCGTCAGGGGTAGCTCTGACTTTTTCATTACAAATATAAAGACATGTGGGCCGTCACTTCCTACTGATGACTCGCATGAGCTATTCACTGAAGGCTGCCCCTTGCCAACAGTGTTGAAAGCATATCACCTGTTTACTCTTAGAGATTGTGGTGGAACTGAAAAGAACCCTTCTGAAGGCTGTCGCTTGCCAACAGATTCACACAAAAGTAGGTTGCCCCTTACATCTAATTATGCGTTGTTCTTTTGAGATTTTCGTGGCTCTGGAAAGAGTCTCCCTGAAGGCTGTCCCTTGCAAACAGTTATTTGCACAAAAGTAGGTTACCCCTTTATTCCTCTAATGTGTGCACAAATGCTAGGCTGCCCCTTGCCTATCAGGTGTTCAACCGAACAGATCAGGCAGCATTTGATCGGTTACCTCTTTATAATATTGTCCTGAAGAAGTCAGAGCTACTCCTGACGAAAGCTTGACAGTTCAAAACTTGTCCGACGGTGAACCCGTTAAAATCTACCAATTAGCAGCACCAACAGCAGCAGCAGCGCTGATTATCTTACCAAATTTGGTACATACAGATTCAGAGAACGCTCCTTCTTTACCAGCACCACCAATCAACAAGCATGCAAGTACCTGGGGAAAAGGGTCCCACACGAATCATGCTAAAATTACGTGTTTGTTTTGGTTCGTGTAGGGCTATGTAATAAAAGCTAAGACAACAACTAGGTATCTGGGATAACATAAATAAATAACCATTAAATAGGGCACATCTAATCATTTTTGGAAACGCCCTGGTATCCTTGTGATTAGATATGTACGAAATGTTTATAAAAAGTTCATAATTATGATTGATGAAATCCGTGATGAAAGCAATATTACCAAAAGCCCAGGTCCCAGTCTAACTAAGATAATCAGTCATATCATCAATCTGATTTTCAACTCAGCTTAAATTGGATTTGAAGAGTAGTCTTTTAAAATGGACATGCATTGCTCTATATACCCTACAAAATAGATTCCATTTTGTAATTATTTCCATTAAACAATATCCGTTTTTCATCAATCAATGATGTGGTAACTCTTTTTTAAAGATAAAGAGAGGTCATTTTCATGATTATGCTACAAAGTATAGCCTATTATATAACAGCACAAAATGCAAATGAAACGTATTTAAATTACAGCTAAAGATTTGACAAATTATATTGTCATGGGAATTGTGTGTCATTTATTTTTATTTATTTTTTCTTCTTCAAAATGGACCGACCAATGTGGTAATTCCCTTATACGTTTTTTAAAAAGAAGCTATTAATGACGCACCATTAGAATGGAAGGGTGTTTTTTTTCTGAAAATGCTATATGGTCACTCTTTTTAACACAATTCTTACTTATTTCAACCCCAGAGGTGGTTTTCATGATATTAATATACCTGCAAATCCAATTCAACTCCTATACTTCTGTACAGGTTTCTGACGTTTTTGAGGTGTCAGCACTGTGTGTAAACACTGGGCTATTGTGAAAAGAAACACATCCCTGGAAAGATATGAATTAGTACTATTCAATGGAATTCTCAAATTCCTAAGAGCCCCTTGTCCAGAAAACCATTATTGCCTATTATATCTACGTGTATCAGAATAATGCATTGTGGGATATTCTGAATACCACCTCTGTTTCAACCCTGGATATATTTAAGTCCTCTCATTACCGGGTGACTAAAATAACGTCCATATTCAAGTAGGTCGTGAATCTATGTATACCTTTACGATGGTGAAAGAATAGAAGCGATTGATAAAGGTGTTCCAGAGATATACTTATTTTAATACATGAAGGTATTTCATTAAAAAATGTCATGAGAGCAATGATAAGAATGTTTTTCGTGAGATGACATATTAACGGACTGAATGCAACAAAAAAGTATTCGTGTCTAAATAAGTAGAACTAAATCTGTGAAGGATTATAATCATGACTATGTGCAAATTACGGAATTCTTTTTGTAACAACATTTTATCACATAATCACCTTGCTTAATGAAAGTGATCGAGCACGCAATAAAATTGTACTTTTGTCAAAAGAAGTTTTATCTTTATTTCAACTGTTCAGCATAACTGAATAGGATTTAACTTGAACCTTCATTGAATAAAGGTATGCATTGTTGTTCGGGATTCACTTCACAAAATAATGTCACCCTCTACCAAATGTTTTAAAGTTAGCACTGAAACCTACCTAAACACAAGTTGGGGGGGGGGAATCAAACATACCCTAGCTATATATTGGTCGTTGTTTTTTGATTAATTCCTGAATCTTTCCTCAGCATCTGACCATATGAAATGCACAAAGTCCATGATTTGGCTGACTTTTGACTTTTTTCTTTGCATTCCTCCGCACACAAACTAGAAATACTGTGCAATTTTGGCTGACTGGGCTCCGCAAAATCAAGCTGGCATATAAATTTCACCTTAACTGCTAGGATACATCATAATCTTGAAGAAAAATAAAGTGACAAGACCTACTATAATTTATTTGGTCAGAATTTTTTTTGATTATTTTTAATATTGGTTTAATAACAGGCCAGCTATCTACCAGCGTGCACCCTACACTCATGACCATAACCTGGGTCCATATTCATGAAATCCTGCTAACTCTAGTTGGAAATAATCTATACCTGTCAAAATTTGAAAGGGTCCTGTTTTCTACAACTGAACAAGAAATATAAATAATCTCAGTAAACAGCAGATGTTGTAAAAGCTCTCTTGTTTCAAGTTTTAATCTGTAATATTCACACAATTGAACATTTTGCACACAAAATAATACACATACAAAGAAAACAATACAAGTCTAATTCATCCATACCAAAAAATGCAATATCCAATATTTCATCAGTTATGGCCCTGAAACATATCTCCTCATTTTTTTTTTTAATTTATAAAAATCCAAATCAAATTGATTTCAAATGATTTTCTGATACAGAGCCAAATTCTTCCTGTTTGGGTGGACCAAGTTGCTTACTTGCATGTACTACAAGCATGTTACCATATGGTACCAACATACTGTGTTGTGAAGTTTAACGATCTTCTCAAGTAACTGCTACACTGTTGCCATAATAATAGGAAGTTGATGCTGTATCTCTCAAATTTGAAAATATTTGGTTTCTAGAATGAAAACCAAAACAACTCTTATTGATCTACTTATAAACCTAATATTCTCATATGGCTTACTCCTACTTTCATGGCTGAATAGAATACCCAAGTTCAGGTACTTTTCAAAAGTTATAGGCAATGATAGATATAATCCATATTGCTGATGGAAAAGGTTTTTGGCTTATAATATACTCAACAGCCAAAGTGATGGATACTGCAGCTCAGTTTTGAGACTCATTTCAACTTTACTGAAAATAAACAGCGCTCTGTGCTGTCACAAATATCTTAACTATCATTAATGTTACCTCGTGGTATGTTACACCTAAGTGCTCAAACTCCAATTTACTCAGACACGGCTACTTCTAATTAAGTCTTCTGATTGTCACTCCGATTTACATTAGTTACACCAATTCAATATGTCACAGCACAATTCAACCAATAACTGGTTAAATATTAAATGCAAAAGAGTTGAAATAACATTTATTTTTAATGCATGTATGAACATATTAAAATATTAAAGTTTATATGAATCCCTGTACAAAGTTTGGCAGAGGTTACAATAAGGCAAAAAAATTTATGTTTGTTTGCCCTCCGCGACCGACCCTAAAAATGACAAAAATTAGGGTCGCGATTTTAGTTTTTTTTTTTTCTTCAAACATGTAAAATATGAAAACTTAATATTTTTGATGTAAAACGTAATATTTAGCAGTGTGAAGTCACATTTAGTAGTATAAAATGCATATTTCCTCTTAATAATGACCCACAATTTTTGATTAAGCCCTGCATTGCTTGGTATTCATGATAAAATCCATGGAATGACATCATATGTGTAGAGTAAAAAAATAAAAATAAAAAAAAGATTAACCAACCGACCAACATTTTAATTTTTCCACTGGAGGGCAAACAAACAATATTTTTTTTTTGGCCTAAGTATATAGCTTGAATCTTACACTGTGACCCATCATATCAAAAGGAACCAAAGAACAGAAAAGGCCTAGTCCTTCTATATAGAAGGACCACACAAGCGAGTGTGTTCACTTGCGAGGTCCATTTAGATGACTGCAAAGACCATATAGAGAGAGTGACAATGCTATTTTCAAAAAATGTGCCTTATTTTCACAAACTGGGGTATCACTTTTAAGCCTTTTTTTCTTGAGTGGCAAGTGAAAATCTGGATTTTGTCAAAGGGACCCTTTTAATATACCTTTTGATATGATGCGATGGGTCACAATTAAGACAAACAATCATTTTACTGTTTCATAAGAAGGGGAAAAATAAAGAAAGGATGTATTGTTCTCCATAAAACTTAATCTAAAGAAAGACTAGAAATATAACAATACATAATCTACATACAGCACAGAAATACAAGGCCATGTACAATAATAAGACAATCATCAAAAGCACAAAATACAATAAGCTTGCCTTCAAATTTACAAACCATAATTTCCTAATCACTTCTGAATTATGATGTGGTTTTAAATAATTACACTTTCAAAAGAACAGTTATGATTGTTGGATAATTATTACATCAAGAAAATATTATACAAGTACAGTTTCACTTCATAATTATTGAATTCAAGAAGTTGTGACAAGTTTTCCCCAGTGACTTTCAGTTACATATAAGAAACAAGGGGTGACCGATACTATGGGATTCAACATCGAGTGGAGTAATAGGTACCCTTTCTGTCTTTTTACTTCCTCTTGTTGGCAATTATATTAAAATTTGCTATGACTAACTGAATGTTTCACATACCAGTTGATTCAATTGTCTATACTTATGATTCTTCTTATTAGTTGTGCTCAGTTACCCTAAATCTTTATTACAAAACACAGAAGTTCTGTTTCACTTTATTAATTTTCTTGAAAAGTAGGACTAGTAAATACAACTTTTTCAATGGTTCGATGTACTGCTAAGATACATTGTAAAGGGCTCAACACCATTATACCAAAAGTATTTAACGGTTTATTAAGAGTCTGTCGATGTACATCGTTCGTCGTTCATCGACACACAGTCTTTACACACGAAATGCATAGCGCATGTAACGCTGTGCGTAGATGGCATCAATCCATGGGTATCAACAGATTCTGAGTTAACCATAATCCTTGGCACAACTAGGCTCAGTTGTCTTCATGTGGTTCTGCACGCCACAAATTCAAGCTTTTCTGCCAATAATAGCAAAGTAAGACAATTTTAAGACATATTCAAATAGCATTGACATTCATATAGATCCTTAGTGACCTATTCCCTTAAAATATACCAACACATTATCAAGTGAACCAAGAAGTGCTGTCCAGACGGTCCCTAAACCGATCTATAGAAACTTAATACTGCAACAAATTTGGTAAACAACTCATAAAGCACAACTTGATTTTTCATACATGCAGTATGTACATAGAACATACATTCCACTCAGAAAAAAAAAGTCAACTGAACTTTTTCATAACACTGGGTAACAAAAGAATTTGTACTTAATTGTTCTAGTATAACAAAACTATATTCGACAAAATTCTTCATTAATTTATCATAATGATCATGATAGAGGTCAAATCCATATTTAACAAAAACCGAGGTGGAAAACAAGTCTATAATTATACGGACTATTTGAATACCAAGATATGCAGCCTTTTGTGTGAAACTGAGCCTGTCTTTTAACCAGAAAGTTCATAGCATTTCAATGTCAATTTTCTGTGAAAACAGCCATCACAAACACTTTACAAAATTTGACATGCTTCACCAATTTAATTTAGCATAGGTACTACTTGACTACGATGAGCTAGTCGTGAACCCATGTAATACACACATGCATATGTGGGTTGTATTGCTGACATAATAGCTCCCTTTTGTCATTTTCACCTCTTAACTATATCTAGTATCCAAAATCATACAGAAATGCCGAATGAAACCATAGCAAACTAGAAGGCAGCATTTAGAAATAGCAACTCTTTGCAATGGAACTTAAACATCTAATTATTCCCTGCAATTATAACATTCTTTTGTGAGTATCTATAAAATTTCAAAAGGCAGCCATTTTTGACATTGACCTCCAAGAATCCAATCAACCCACATGACCTGTGATTAAGCCTCACTATGGCTAGACTACCCACAACACTCAACACCTCTACACCGGCACCAATAATTATCCACCCAAGGTGAACCGTAAATAATGCTATGGTTCATTACACAATTTGAAAACACCATATTCAACCAAAACAAAAAATGGTCATGTGTAATATCCGTGTTCACTTAATCATGATCATGAACTTTTGAAATTTCAGAAGAAAAAATTGGATTTACCATCAAAATATAACTAAATTTATACAATTCTCTCACTTAGTCATAAAATAGATCAATATTTTAACAGTTAATCAAGATGGGAATCGCATTCACCCACCCACCCACCTTCATAACGCATCAACATGAATCATATGATTTACAGCTGTTCTTGTTCCCAGATCAAAACAAAATATTTGATTAGATATTCTCTGGTATTTTCACACCTAACGATAATGCACGATAGCTCCCTCTATTTTCCAGCATAATTATTCTGTTTAACTTTTCAAAGAGGGCTTTATTAAACATACGGAGTAACAAGTACCAAATGTAAATAATAATTCTCCCTATTTGTAATTCAGGACAGCAACCTTCAACCCCAGTGTACTTAGAGGTCAGCAATGTTGTGTAAAACTTTGCAACAATAATATACCAACAACAAACTTGTAAGTGTGATTATCACATACTTCTTACAAAAGCAAAATGACGATTTTAAAACCTCACATGACCATGATGACAGCAAAGTAAGCCTACAGAACAAACACTTCTGAAACAAGAAAACACTTCAGAAATCTTGGATATAAATAGTTATTTTACAAATAAATGCACTGAGTACAATTTTCAGGCCTATTTACAGGGTGTTCAAAAAAGTTTTATCACCTCCGATATGATATGTATCCCTTCCTTATACCAGATTGGATTATTTGAGAAAAAGCTCAAGTTCCAACAACAATCAATCTATACTGAACATTGCTAAACCTTGTCATCAATTATGCTTACATAAAAACATGTTATACAGGTAATAATTAGAGTAGATTATTCTATAATGGACATTGCACAGCAAGCTTAATCATAGTATATGTTAATCGTTCAGGTTTACAGTTGTGTAAAACATCATTTTTGGAAAAATTTTACTCTGTAACTCACCAACTAGAAATTAAATCCATAAGAAAGTATACATTTCTAGAAGGGAAGTTACATGCTGAACACAATGGTGATCTTAATTTAAGACAAAAATCTATGATTTTCGTCCAAGGCCAAAATATGCAACAACAACAAAATTGTGCCACAAATATTTTGGAAAGCCTGAATAAAACTTTGTTTGGCTAAAATTGGAACTAAATTACTTTCTAAAATCTAGAAATTAATATCCAGAGTTGTTCGTCTTTAAATTTTTGATTCACAGTTTATTTTTTGAAATATTGCCAAAAAGATATAAAAGAGGCCATTTTTGCCATTTTTGTGGCAAAAATGATCACATTTGACCTATTTTGGGCAGTATTTCAAAAAAATGACTAAAAAAACTGAGAAAACCCAACCCTGGACATTTGTTCTAAAAAGTACTTTTGTTCCAAATTTTACTTCACTAAACTTAAGTTAGGGTTTCCACAAATTGTTGGAATGGCCCTTGAACCAAAATGGTAGATCAAAAATCAACATCACCATCATCTTCCACATGTCACTCCACTTTTAGAAATGTATACTTTCCTATGGTATTAATTTTTGACTTTGCCGAGTTACAGAGCAAAAATTGTTCCGAAAAAATGGGTTGACACTAACCTTAAACATTTTCAATGTGGTATACCACTATAAGTGACACTTGAGCTTATTGATCAAATTTAATAAAGCTCAGGTGTGTTTTAATGATTGGGAAGGGTTTTGGTCTCGCATCTATATATTTACAAATTCAGATTCTATTTCAATACTCGTGTTGTCATGGGTTAATTAAATTACTAAATTGTAAATCCAATTGTGAATTCATTGAAATTAATTGGTTTCTATGATAGGAGTAAAAAAAAAAAGTATTGAGACAGCAATAAAATCAATATTCGAGGGGTATCAAAATGTTTTAAACTTTACACAGAAGAAAGAGAGCCAGGAACGTAATTTTGTTACGAGATACTTAAGGCATCTTTACATAGTCAATGTGCAAAGTAACACATTTCTCCCACTTTCACCCAACTCTTCACAGACCATTATTGTAGGGGTCCTCTCTATTAAAAAAAATCAGTGTTTAATATTTCAATGATAATCAACATTTTTAGGTCTGCCATGTTTGATTACGTCATTGTGACGACATTCATCAACCAATTTCCATAATTTTGGTATCAATGGAAAGAGGAAAGCCAATTCTTTAGTATGGTATCAAACAACTAAACTTTGGTCATGTCATTAAGATTTACTGGGCCCTGTAACCCTTCAAATGCAGGGACTTAGAAGATACGCCACATGTTTCAATTTCCTCTATGTAGCTTAAATTTTAAGTGGTTAGGTAGATGATATGAATCGCCACCTGTAATAAAAGTAAAACTACTTATGAGACCATTTCTACACCATAATGTACATGAAGACAAGTGACTTTGTTGACAAAATTTAATTGATATAGCTCTATCCTTTCTGGGTTAAGTTTAAAACTTTTTGACACCCCTCGTATGCTCTACCATACACACCATTCTAGCCAGAAACCTAAATCAAATAGACCTAAAGGCTGAATCAAAGAACTTTTTCAAGGTAAATAAAATTAAAAAAAAATACCCAATCTTAAAAGAAAACAGCTTACAGCTTAGCTGTATTAAACACTCATGTAACTTGGAACTGCTTGATTACATGTAGTCAATAATATATATAAGTGCACAAAATACTGTCCATCTATATGTATCAAAAGATTTTCAAAAATAAATACATAAGTTACCATGAATTTATCAAATAAGCATGTGAATAACATTATATATGGATAAGTCAGATAATCAGGTGTGAGCAAAGGCAATAAATTGATATTTCGTCAATTACCCCCTTGTACAACAGTTGGCGGTCATGTATGTAACGATAATTCTGATTGGTTGGTTACACAAAATAGTCACTTTGGTAGCCAATCACAACAGGGCATCAAAATCGCATCCTCTTTTTCTACAAAAGTTATGATTCATTTATATTCAGGGGTGTTAGAGTCAGGTGATAGAGCTGAAAAAAGGGACACAATTCCAAAAACAGACTGAAAATAAAAGAAAAAGCTAAAATTAGGACTCTTTTGAAGGCATTAAAGAAACTGAAATCAGCTTAAATTTAAAAGCTGAACTCTCAGACCCCTGAATATATTACACAGGATAGCATTTACTCTGACCACTGAACATAGTTACTATTCATGGGGGTTATAAATCAAGAGCATGATAGGTATCAAGAAGCAATGAAGCACATTCACATTATTTTACAATACAGTGAGAAATCAACTACAATCGTTAATACAGTCACTGTAGATGTATTTTAGTTGAGATGCCAGGAAATACTTAGATATAGGCATCACATAAATACATAAATTCGTTAAGGGAGTGGGGAGGACCTTTTCACAAAATGTGTTCTCTGTATATCCTGAAACTCATTTGTAACACCCTAATACAGGCATGATTCTTAACTTTCATCTCATGCACCACTTGTGACATTTGAAAGAGATCCAATTGGCACTAATACAGAGTGAAAGTGTTCTCTGTATATCTTGAAACTTATTTGTAACACCCTAATGCAGGCAATCTTAACTATCAGCGCATGCACCACTTGTGACATTTGAAGGCAATCAATTGGCACTTATAGAGTGCTAATCAAGCAGGACTTCTTAGACAATGAAAAAAAAAATGCCTAAGGAATATCCCAAATCTAAATGCAGTAAGTCAGCTCTTTGAATTCCTGCACATGCCAACATATGTGATGGCTCACCCCGAAAGGGGGGACTTTGAAGATGATATCAATTTTGATTTTATCTGTCACAGCATTTTCTAAGCTTTAAAATGACACCTTACTTGTTGAAATTGATCATGGCAATCAATTTTTACAACAGAAAATCTGCTGGAAATTCTTATTATTTTCCTTATTTTTTGCTGTCTATTTTCATCAGTTTCTCGAAAAGTGTTCTGTCGCAAAGTCCCCCTTTTTGGGGTGAGTCATCACATATATCATACCGGAATATACCAGAAGAAACTTTCCCTTGGACCACCATAAAGCCATTTCCTGTGACACTTCAAGGAGACGTGATACCAGCATTCTACAATATAATTTAATTGATTTCCAGTGGTTTTTCAGCTAATTGAGGAGGCCCTCCAAAAAATTTACAGAGGACAAAATCATGACCCAGGAATAGATAAAGAAGCTAAGCCAAACATCTACCTATAAAATTGTTCCCTGATTTTCATATCCACTTACATTACGCAAGATGATCTGTACAAATGTTGAGCTACTTCATATTACAAAGCTCAATTTCTGCAGGTTTTTGTATAATTCATGCTATATACAATATATAATCTGTCACTATTCATTTAAAACTGAGTTAACTATTAATACAATACACTACAATAATACTTTTCATTAAAGACCATATGACTTTCACGAAGAACTTGTACAATCTATACATTTGTAGCTCCTAGCAAACCTGTTCCCTTTAAAAAGTTGTCTTAAACATACCCAGTGTGCAAATTACCTTGTAATCCGGGCATCCTGAAAACCAAAATTGTGTGCTGATTACTAAAACTTCATAGCAGGTAATCAGTGGGATGCCCAGACTCTCAAGGATGGTTAGGGACTTCAAACATTTAAGACCTAATCTCACCCTTGCAGATTTGCAATACAAGTAAGCATTACTGTTGTTAGCGTCACTCACTTATAAGCCTATAATTATGACATTTCTGTTGTTATTTTGGAAGCAAATTATGGATTACCAACAATGTTTGCAGATTATCAGATTTTATGAAATGTGGTAATCCACAGAATTACCTTATATTTTTCCTTAATTTGCATGCAACCCTTCTCCCCATAGCTCAATTTGTACAGAGTTGCTGGTCATAGCAGTTGAAGAAATCTTCCACAAGGTCTCCTATAAATACAGTATAACACATTTCAAGGCAAAAGCAAAGTTAAGGACATGATTATTACTTGACAATAAAATAAAATAGTTATCTTGTTATGCTCCTTGTCTTGCACAAAAATGTTTGACTTCACTTCTGACTTGGAAAGTAAAGTCCATCAGCTAGCAAGTAACTAGCATGTTAAGTGTTTTATACAAGAAAGAAATTATATAATTCTAAGATTCTATAAGTGACCCTCTGTCTGTTTATAAAATACAGGAAGTATGAGTGCTTTGTGAAATATTCAATGACGCTGTCAGTTCAAATGAAATTTGGTATCATCCTAGATATTTCCAGTATTTTGTGAGAGCAAGCAGGGGGGAACAAATTTATCCTTGTAAGTGTACAATGATTCCTG
Organism: Ophiothrix spiculata; assembly: GCA_000969725.1. NCBI lineage: Eukaryota > Metazoa > Echinodermata > Ophiuroidea > Amphilepidida > Ophiotrichidae > Ophiothrix > Ophiothrix spiculata. The sequence goes on along the minus strand of JXSR01S042391.1, from coordinate 25,689 downwards.
TAATTATATTGGTAAACATGCATCTTCAAAACAATTCTGTTGAAAACGTCCTGAATGAATCATGAAAAACAATCAGGATGCAACTGTGCCGCACACTTGGTTGGCTGTGCACGTATTGACCACTGCGTAGAACACTGCATTAGACTCTACCACAGCAGCAGCTGAGCAGCTTTTAACAACTAATAGTAGATGAATTATCAGTTCAATGGAAAACAAGCAAAATAGTGTTTGTATACGAGTCACGAAATATGAATACATACAGAGATTGTAATATATTTATTTCTGAAAACCATGAATACACATTTTCTTTAAAATGTGTTTAAATGACGAGATTACAGAATTCATGTACACTAAAGGATAAATACTGGTATTATAATAAATACTGGCATTATCAAGAATCAGTGACCTACAAGCCATTTTCATCCGAAATATCTCAAAAAACATATCTGCGAAACTAAAATCAGACCTTTCAGAGTAGCTACGGCAGAAAGAAACAACTGTCATTCTAAATGAAGAAAGGAGTCTTTTAACAGTTGCTGTCTGGAAAAAAATGCAAAACCCATTTTTCTTGCACACTGAAGATGTACTGCACCAAACCATTCTAAAACAAGTCCTTCTACAACATCATACATTACACCCTTCATTCTACCAATGAGTAGGTCTATTCAACAATAATTCTACAGGCCTTACACATAAACCTTGCTATTTCAGCTGAACTAAGTGTACTAAAACATATTTTCAATCTATGCATTCATATACAAACATTGTCAAATATAAAATGGCACCCTGTTTACAAAATAATTTTTAACATGACATGGTCCTCTCAACTGTGCATCAGGCTACTTCAATCTAATTCTTCTATACCAAGATGTACCGTTAAATTTAATTTTATGCTTTGATTAAATTTTTCAAACTATATTCTTTGAAAAATCTATATATATAAGATTCAAACAAGATAGAACCCCATTCCGACACAAGCCTAAAACTATTTGCATCAATTTACACAACCCATGGCAATTTCAGAAGTTATTAGGACTTGCATGTCCTTCTGCATTCAAAAATGCATTCAATTTTTTTTTGTAATTCATGTTAAGCTAAAACAAGAACCCAAAACAAAGGTGATAACAAATGTCAAGTCATCAACTGATCCAAAATATCGTATCTACTCATCCGATCCAACTATTTGCCATCTGACAAAGCCTTAAAATTAAAATATATCCTCACTCCAAAAGTTTGACAAACCATCATATTCTAAATATGAACCATTGTCAAAGTATTTTTAACCATATCTGACACAGTAGTAGAGGCAACTGAACGGAGAAGGCGATGTACATTTAGAAAATCAATAGTTGAATTGAAGAGTTGATTCGGTACATCTCTGAAGCTCTTAAGGAAGATACTTTCAAGTGTAGAGAAAGCTCAGCTTCTGCTTCAGATTCCTCTTAGTAAATATTCCACTTGAACACTGGGGTCCGTATGCTTCCAAACATGCGACTTGGGGTTGACTGCCCCTTGCCTCACATATTGGCAAAGGGCGCTGAAATTACACTTGCAGGGCTTCACTTCTGAAAAATGCTGAAGAGCTATAAATTACTCTCCTGAAAGGTTCAAGGAGAGTTGTCAGGAGAGTGATTTGAGGTCACACCATTAGATATTAGCGGGTTTTAGCAGTTCGAGGTGAGCTAAATATTGCTCTCCTAAGAGACTGTGTAGACGAGCATAGGAGAGCAATCACTCCAGCTCGCCTTAAAAATGAAGGCCTGCACTTGGCACGAATGCAAAGAGTATGTGTATTTTCAATGTTTTAAGCTTGATGATGAATCAATATCAAACCGCAACACCACTTGTGTCAACGTAAACCGAGTTGAGAAAGCTGAACTTTCTTTGCGATATCATTTCATCTGCTAACACAATTATTCGTTTGTGTTTTGAGTGTGAATGAATGAGACAGAATTTCCTAGTCTGACAGCTAAGTTATAATCAAGGGGTGTGAGAGGCGAGTGTTAAAAAGAGCTGAAAAAAGCCAAAAAATAGTGACAAAATGCCAAAAACAGGCTGAAAATGAAAGAAAAAGCTAAAATTAGGACTCTTTTGAAGGCATTAAAAAAGCTGAAATCAGCTTAAAAGCTAAACTCTCACACCCCTGTATAAATAAATAATAATCTAAGAAAACCATTATTGAAGCTTATTTCTCCTGGGTCAAAGATCTTTCTCTATTCAGTTTTAGATGTAAGAGGAAGGCCAGAGTACACGGAAAACCTGCAAAACCAAATGCACATAAAGCGCCAGGACTGGGAATTGAACCCATGACTCATTGGTGCAAAATGAAAATTGTACTGCTATGCTATTATGCTTCCCAACTTAACTTGTGGAAGTAGTTTGTGGTGGAAATTATTGGGGATGCATATGATCAAAATGATGTGTTTGAAGCATACATTCAGCTTTATGTTTTGGCTTGTCTACTGTGATTACAAATAACACCATGGATTCTAGTTCCACACGTACATGCACCTGGGGTTCAAATCTTGACAGGTTCTGATTTTTTTCACTTTCAACTTGATGTATTCAAATTTGCCAGTGTATAAAAAATATTGTCATTTTTTAGAATATTGTCCTGCACCCGAAAGTCCATGCAGTTTGATTCCAATTACAAACCTCTTTTTCTTCTAATATCCAAAACAGTTTTTAAAAAATGCCACAAAAAATGCACAATTGGGAACCAATAATTACAAAATTACTTCAGAAATAACTAAATCGCTTGAAAATGCTTCCGTTTCAGTGATATTTGCCATATAATACAACATCGGCAAAATCTCCTCAAAAGTCAAAAAAGAAAACATTTGGTAATACATACCCACACAAAAATGATCAAATTTAACAAGATTGGCTTAATTAACATGATTGCCAGTCTGGAGGGATGCTTGGTTTTCATGGTGTAAAAAACATTTTGACTCAATGTGGCAACACAATGGAATACTTTCATAACCAGCAACACTATCATACTGATCAGTTGCATAATGGCATTACTTTTACTATAGTTAACACAAAACATTTCAAAATTACATTAAATTTGCAAATATACATTACATGTTAAAATATTTTCGCATTAAAAGTTAATTGTTTAAGCTTAATAAAAAAATGCTGCCACATTAAGTCAAAAATACAGTTGTGTTGTTCAATACGATTAAATATTCCATCTGAGTCCATGGCAGCATTAAGAACAATATTAGGCTATAAAATACACATTGTACTCTGCGATTTGCCACATATAAGTGATGATAAAGTGTAAAAGAACAACACTTCTGTCAAATAAATGGGTCAAATGACCTTTGCACTTTTAACCTTTTGGTTAGTCTCTCGTTACACCCTCAAGATTTCCAGATTGTTGTTATAGCAGATGGCAATCCAGTCAGGCTGCGTTGAAGCCCATTGTATTTGGTTGATTTCCCCCTCGGCTGTGTAGGCTAGTATTGGGTCTTCGATCGCCCTAGGCATTTGTTGGATGTCCCAGATTAATGCTTGGTGGTCATCCGCTGTGGAAAATGATATCATATGAATTCATCCATAATGTTACAAACTGAAAGCAACTCTTAAGGCTGGAGTAGACCTTCAAATGACATAAACCGTTTTTGTACTCTAGCTTTCAATCTAATTGAATAAACCATATAAAAGTATACATTTTTAGAAGCGAATTTTTACTCTGAACATGATGATGATATCAGTTTTTGACCAAAAATTTCAATTTTGGCAAAAAATGCCAAAAACCGTATTTTTTGCCCCAAATTTCTGGAAAGCCTAACTAAAAGTTGCCCTCATTAAATTTTGAACTTGTTTGCTTTTTGGAATTTAGAAACAAATGTCTAGGAACGGTTTTCTCAAATTTTTGATTTTTA
>JXSR01S042380.1:0-11940 GCA_000969725.1 Ophiothrix spiculata | reverse complement strand
AATTTCCTTAATAGGGGCCACAGCATCAAGAATCTGCAAGAATATTGTCTTAAAATTACTCCATGCCTGATTCACATCACTACAATAAACGGTAGACCAATCAGCAGATGACAATGCTGCAAGCAGATTCTCAACACTGTAATTCTTTAAGGATCTGATCTTAATAATATTGTGACTTCGACCAATTTGACTCTTTGAAACCTTACGTGTGCAGTAAATAAGAAGATGATCACTTAATCCAACACACACAGTACCAGACTGACAGATTTTACTTTCATTATTACATATGACATGGTCAATCAGAGTACTACTGGTATCAGTAATGCGTGTTGCATCCTTGATTAATTGCTTCAGACTAAATAAATCAAGTATGTTTTTATAGTTCTTAAAAAGGCTACAGTTCTGTTTGAAAAAATTTACATTTATATCACCAAGTATCATCATTTCACATTCAGATCTCACGTTTGAAAGACAATTCTCAAAGTGGTCCCAGAATTCAACATCCTCATCTGGGGGCCTATAAACAGTACCAATAGTAATAGGCTTTGATTTAGGTAATAATAAATCAAACCAAATTGACTCAATGTGATTGTCATGTAAATCTTGTCGGGGGTTGAATGCAAAACAGTTCCGAATATAGACACATACTCCTCCTCCCTCACGATTTCTGTCGAGTCGAAGAATGGAATAATCATTGATGGCAATTTCAGAATCAGTGATGGTATCATCAAGCCATGTCTCGGAGATGCCAATTACTGCTGCTCTAGTTTTCTGGGCAATAACATTAATCTCTGGGATCTTATTTAACAGAGATCTCACATTGAGGTGGATCATATGGATACCCCTACGATTAAATTGTTCATATTGTGACTGTTCAAATTGATGAAATTGAGCTTTATTTGTCTTGGAAGCAGTTGATTTTGGACTTTGTTGCCGAGTTGGGCCAGGGTGGGGATGAACGTCACCACACTTCATTAGTGACAAAATAAGTAGTGATGAACCATAGGCCAAACTTGAAGGACCACTGGTGTAATTTGACTTTGTAACTAACTTTTTATCCCTATGATTTCCTGGGATAAACTTTGACCATGAGTCAACAGAATTTGATAAAGAAAAATTTGTCAATAAAGTTTGTTTAACTACAAGATGAGATCCATGCTGAACATCTGCAATGGGGTAATTGCATTTATGATCGATTTCCACAGGTAGAAGGCTTATTAAGATAACATAATAAGCTAATGCTAACATCATTCCATTGAAAGCCATTGTGTTGATGACAGATATCAAGTAGCAGTTCAATATCCTACAAATGTAACTGGTGATTAAAAATCAATTATAGTCAATATAATCGCCAGACCAAGGCCTAAGGTGTTGTATACCCTTGTGTGTATCAGGCCTTGCAAGGTTGGAGAATTCCTACCTTGTTGATTCTTGACAAAATGAGTTGTAAAAGATGACAGAAAACACACCAAAATCACAAACGAAACGTCCATAAAATAACATAAAATGATAAAAACATGGTTACTTCAACATGATGTGGTGGCAATTATTGCAAAGGGTTGTGCATTAAGCCAATACAGCCCTATGTGTCTGAGTCAGCCTCACTCACACCCTCACCACTAGACAGCACAAAAGAGGTGGCAAAATACTTACAACCCATGCTCGTTTCTTTTCAAGAATCTCAACCCTCTCTAGAAGCTGCTGCCTCATGTTGTACCTTTCCACTTCGTTTTCAAGTCTCTCATTCTGCTGAATAAGTTTCTCTAAAGTTTCCTTTTTCTCCTTGTGATTATGTTGAAGCGATTTCTCCTCTTGTCTAGAGTTTTTGAGATGGCAGTGGTTCTCATACAACTCTGGTTGACCAATCTGCCAATCGGATAGAAACAAATATGACAAATCAATTATAACCAATACAAATGCCATTGATATGAATGCCATAGGTAGACTTTCTTTTTTTTAATAGATATTATTCAAGTTACAAAACATTTCTAAAAAAAATAAAATAAAGGAATCAAAGCAAAATAAATGATGATGCCACATTATTGACAAGACAACAAGGTTACTGAACATATGGAAGATACATGTACTTGAACTTAAAAAAAGACCAAAATTACTTACTGCTTGTTCTGTGTTATCCAGCAGTTCTACTTTAGACATGTTGGCAAACTCTACTACCTTATCCTAAAAAAAAAAAAAAAAAAAAAAACATTGGAAAAGAGAGCATTTGCATGTATCATAAACTTTGTTTCATTTGGAAAATGCACCAAAATTTTTAGGATTACATCCTGCTTAGTAAGTACAGCAAAGTTCTATGAAAACTTTGGCTGAAATCAAGGCTGTGTGTGAGGAAAGGGAGAAAAAGACAAAGGCCCATATTCCAGAAAGGTGTATAGCTAAACTACGGTTTAACTGAACATCAACTGTCCGGGAATGATACACACCATTGCAGCTTTCAAGCGGAACAGTTCACGAGAATTAAAACCATGGTTTAGCTAAACACCTTTCTGGAATACGGGCCAAAGAGTTATATGTTAATTAGGCATAATGCAACAATTGTGTAGCTACCTCCCATTGCACAAATTCACACACACTCACTTGTATAATCACAACACAGATGTGATACGCACATCAAAACAAATTGGGTTGCACTGTTCCCATCTGTGATTAAATCCTTTGTCCTTTTTAATTAAACTATATTGGTACAAGTTATCATTATCTATAATTTTTTTGAATTCAATTCACAACATTTTGGTGATAGGAGATCATTCAAGTGTGTGACAGATGGGACATGACAGACGGGATATTTTGACTTAATATTCGGGTTCATTTTTATAGGTGTCACAAATAAAACAAACATTTTCCAAAGAATTTATTTCCAGTCAAAAAGGAGAAACAACATTAGTTTGTTACAAAACATGACATAATTATAACATTAGATGTTTTCTTCTGCAAATTGGGGGTCACTTCTGAACCTGTTTTGAATTTCTATCCACAGAATGTGACAAAATGAGATTCTCACCATTGTGTTGCTCCTAACTACACGAAGTTAAACCAAATTATGGTCAAATTAACTTTTTCATAGCTAGGATTTTATGCAGAATTCAAATTTAAAATAAAAATTGCAAAATTTGCAACTCCAGATTTTTGTCCCATTGAATTGTATACAGCTGAGGGGTGAAAACGTGACAGACAGGTAAGACCTGGGACTAAAACCCGGGTACCTGGTGTAATTGAGACATCATATGGTCGTAGTAGACCCATCAAACTTCCCGTTCTAACATTGTAAATCATAAATGCTTAATTATCAATACGGTCGGGACCGTACCGAAAATAAAGTCGGGTACCCGGGTAGCAAACTAGCAAATTACCTGAAAATTCCCAGGCCTACAGAAGGGACACACTTTATTGCAGAATTTCAGACTCATTATTAATTTATAGATATTTCTAATTTTTATTTTAGATTATTGCACCATCATAGAAGATAGGAATCAAGTTTTGAAAAAAAAATAATATTGCTTGTAAAAAATACACAACTTTTGCATGTTTTTTGTGACAGACGGGACAAACCAGATAGGGCCTATATGATAACATGTTGAAACTTCAGATAGTAAGAACTCAGTCATACTTCACCTTTTTGGCTTAAGTTTGTAATTTTGTTTAGGGAAGGTATTCAACTTTACAATTATATAAGAAAAATAGTCTGTCCAGCTTATTGACTCTTAATTGCATGATACGCCTCAATTTATACCTGAAATGGACTCAATTTAAGGGAAAATCTTGACTGAAATTTCCTCAACTTCAATGCTGTGCAAAACAAACCTGGGAGCTGTTGGAGAAAAATTGCAATCTGTTCCTGAAAGCTGAATATGTTTACTTTCAAAGTAAAATAACTTTGCAGCCACAATCTCAACTTTTAAAAATCACTTAGGTAAGACCTCTAGCGTGAAATTACCCATTAGTCAAGCGGGGCATGAATGTAAGTTGCTAGGATTTTACACTATAGTGCACGGACTTCCATTTGAAATTCACAGGGGGAGCTACCTCAAAGTTTAGATGTTAATACCATCATGCAAGGAACCTATAAATTGAGCTCCTGTAGAATGTAAAAGCATTTGAAGGGAGCAGAGAGGCTCAGAAGAGCTCACTTCCCTCAAATGGAAGTACCTGTAGTGTAATTTACACCAATCTTTTTATTAATACCACCTGAACTGAGATATGAGTCACTCACCTGAGGCAAAAACTGACAGAGATTGCCAATCTGTATGTTGAGTTTCTCCATCAGTTTCTTGATTACATTCTTTGTTGTGTGATTACCGTTTAGTTCCCAATTTGAACGGTTTCCTTGCTTGTGGATTTCCCTTCGTATTATGTAGTTTTGTGCATTAGGGTTGAACAGTTCAATCTCTATGGTAGCTTTGTTGGTTCCATGTTTCACAAATTCGCCTACCTAAAAAGTATAAAAATATATAATCAAAAATATTCATATTGAATGTCTAGTTATAAAATTCATGCATTAATTGCTCTTATAATTTTGTATGCTTAATGTTTTAAACTTTGATTAGTACATTTCATCAAATCAATCAATCAATCAATCAGTCAGTCAGTCAGCCAGCCAGTCAATCAATTAGTACATTTGCATTAATTTACACACAGTAGAGGTCACTCATGAAATACCTACAGGTATTATATGATTGATTTCCTGGAATACAACCTTACCAATAGAAAATTTCTTCAAATAAGAAAGCTCATCATACTATCATCTATATCTCATTTCTTATTTTAAAAATACAAAATATGAACCAAATATAACGCGGTTAGTTTACATGCAACTAAAGTCAATTAATGCAGGTATCAACTTGATTCCTGAGCCCAACCTTTTCACCCCTTCCTTTTAAAAGTGGTTAAAAACTCATGCTTTCACAATTTTTTTTTCAAGATTTTCACTCATCATGCTTTCACAATTTTTTTCCTCAGAAATTTAGGTTCAAGTTGATCAGGTATTACAAGGAATTGAAAAAGGGGAATTAGTACTTATTTTGACCTGAGTGATACCCTATCCATGGGATGACCCCCATCTTAGATTAATGCTCATTCATCTAAGTTCATTGGGGGCACGGTTTGAAATATTTAGGGGGTTGCCTTGATTATACACGTGTTATGAAAGTCTTGGTTAGACAAGGGTTAACCTCTCGGTAATTCTAATACATCTTACATCTTTTGCTCTCCCAAGCAAGCTTGTAGCACCACCTAGACCAAGGCACATTGCACATACTACGGTAGACTTGCCAGTTCCATTGGGTCCCATTATCACATTCAGATGTGGACCAGGACTAAACTCACACGAATCGTATGTCCTGAAAATAATAAGGAAAAAAAAGACATGAGGCTTATCAAATATTTGTACAGCTAGTGTTGATGGTAAGTGTAGTTGATGGCACAAAGAATTCTTGGTGTGCTGTCAATGCTTGACCTTAATTGTTATGTTTTACCTCTCTCATCGCTGAACAGCAACAATTCAACATTTTATGAAGTTTCTCTAATTGCCAAAACTCCAAAATTGGAAGTTTGGCAACAAATTTAAAGAAAGAATATTTTTAAATACATGGTCAAAATCTTTATTTGGCTGAAAATTATCTTTTTAGAACAAGTGATATGATTTTGTTTGTCTGTTTTGATTCAATTAAGGTCTTTCTTTGATTCAAATAAGTTTTCACAAGTTTTTATACCCCAAGTGGATCATGACTAATGTCTTTACAGGAGCAATTCATGATTCACTTTTCATCCTCAAAGTCAAAATGATTTTGTTTGTTTGTTTTGATTCTGTTAAGGTCTTTCTTTGATTCAAATAAGTTTTCATACCAAGTGGATCATGGCTAATGTCTCTAAAATTAGAGGAGCAATTCATGATTCTCTTTCATCCTCAAAGCACATCAAAATTGGGCTTTTGAGCTAATAATTATCATTGACTGGGATATGTTACAAACCTCAAAGTGATAATGCAAAAGTGCTTGCATTTTGTTGATGAATCCAAAGTACAAGTGTGTTAGTTTTCAATTACTGTCGAGGCCTGACATTAATTACTACACAGTAGCCTATAATGATTTTCAAAATCCTAAAAAGTTTGTAACTTGAAAGGAATGGTCAGAATCAATTACAATTTTCAGCATAAAGATGCCTCAAATAGAGAATGGCACATGATTCTAGGTTGAAATTTAGTTTAGAAATCAAGTACAAAATGCTGCACCTTGAACTTGAAATTTTTTCAGTTGACTAGGGTCGAGATTCCCGAAAATGTAGTAAAAATGGGAAAATGCAGTTGTCAAAATGTTTTAATTTTTTCTAACTTAGCAGTTTAAAAAAATAAATAAATACCATACCCTTATGGGCCATAATGATGGGCATAAGTTTTGGTTTTGTAGGCCTATACAATTTAAAAAAAAAAAGACAAATTCCCAGACTTTTTTCACACGTCAAAAAATCAAGGAGTAGCTAGGGGTAACTTTTTCTGAATTTTCTTCACTTTAACATGGCAAAGACAGTTTACAATGGTTATGATTTGAAAGCCAATTAATTTTCACAGAAAATGAGGGGATTAACTTATTGGCCCCAGTAGGACTTTCCTTTCAGATGTTACGGCAAATTCATGACAAATTTTCTGGAAATTTGACTGGTTTTTGAAGCGACTTTTGTCACTTGGAATGTTGATTTTGGGTGAATAGTATATAGTCACACCATGCGATAGATTTTCTAAAAACTGTTTTAATCATTCTTTGTATATAAAAAATACTTCTTTTTAAGATTGATGAGGAGGCCTACAAAATACAATTTCTTGCTCGAGACACTCAAGCCAAAAACCATGGTAACGTATCTTCAAACATCATTTTTGTGCAATTAACAACTCCAGGAAGTCTTTATTATAATGGGTAAATTTAGTATGAATATCTTTTGTGGAGTGATGCAGTGCATATTTGATGAAAATTACCATTTCTTGGGACATTGGGTATGAGCATTTATATGTGATAGGCTCGAATACAGTGCCCACTTCTGGCTGTGGTAGTACCACAGCCAGATATTGCGGGTATACAATTTCTAATGGCAGCTAGGTAAAATACTTTGTCACCGAAAAATCATGTTTTGTGGTAACAATGGACAAAAACTCGGATGTTTTCAGGAAAACTGCACATTATATGGTCACTTTGGTCCCAAAATCAGAAGACATTTTTACCCTAAAAATGACATATTTTCATATCTTTAGCTGAATTTTTCACCCCTAAATATTTTTTCAAAAATCTCGAACCTTGTCAAAAGAGGTGAGGTTGTCATCACATCGGAAGCTAATCATTACTTTATCATTAAAAGACAATGAAACAATGTAAACCTCTTTAAATGTTTGAATATTGGATCTATTAAATTTTAAACATCTCGATTTAAATGAAAAAAATCATTTTTTTTTTAAATCAAAAAAATCACCAACCTTGATGCAAATTGGCCTTCACACTCATTTTGATGAAATGCAATGTAAACTTTGTCAGGCCATTTCAGTCTACTGAATTACAGATACTTATTTATTTGGAATCATTAAATTACAGATACTTATTTATTTGGAATCATTAAATTTCCTACAAATCAAATCTGCAGGGTGCATATTACGTCATCAGACCAGAAACTGAACCTTCAAAAAAAGAGCTGAAAACCATTAAATTCTGCACCAAAGAGCTTAATTTTGGCTGATTTATCAAGAAAAGAGTTGAAAAGTGTAATAGAAATTTAGAGCTGAAATCAGCTGAAAAGTGAAATAAAAAGAGCTGATTTCAGCTGAAAAGCTGAAAAGTTTCGGGTCTGCGTCATAAGATGAGAGCGTGTGCGACTACGCACTGCCACTGGTAACGACAATGCACAGTGCGTATCTTGATTGGTTGCTTGATGCGGCGATTGCGTGAAAATAAAAAACTTTTATAATGGAGAGATTGCGATTCCCACATACACGTAATGGGATGAGATTGAACGGGTATGAAGTTACCAGGTCCAGGATTCCTTTCAACATCATCATGATCATGAAATACTTGCCAACGACGACGTCAACATCATCATTGAACAATTCAACATGGAGCATCAGAACGACAGAGATCATGTATAATATTAGCCTGAGTTAGCACAGACTTCAAGCTTTTTATCGTATATAAAAGTTTTTTTGATAATTATGATAATATTTCATTTTGAAGAGCTAACTGAAAGAAATCTAACAAGCCATATATATATCAAGCTCTTTTAGACTTGTGGTTGCAGAGATACATCAATTTTATTGATGGAATTTTTGGGCCCTATAAGATAGAACCTTAACTGTGGCTGTGGCCTGTGCATATGAAGAGGGTGCTTTTTATATTTCATGAAAAATGAAGCTTTCAAAATTTAAATGGATCCAAGAAAATACTGTAGATTAAGAACATTAAAAAATGATTTCTTTTTTAAGATTTGAAGATATAGTTTTACATACCAAGGGTGGATATTTTGCTCAAATCTGGATCCAAAGTGCGCCACCATTGATTGGCATTATTGGTGATGTTTATAACACATGCTACTAGCGGACGACCTAGTAACCTTGTCAATCAAACTAACATGTATTGTTTTCATTTCCTGGGAAATCCGAGATCGATGTAATTACCGATTCGACGATCCTGCCAAAGTAGTATGGTCATTTTTTTTTTCCTAGAAAAAATTGCAAAGAGGCTGATTTCAACTGATTATAGTAGTTATAGGTGTAAATTTTTACAGAAAAAAGGGTAGGGGTTGGGAACCTTTTTTATTTTTTTTTTTTTTGGGGGGGGGGGGGTCATTAAAAATAGGGGTCATTTGCCCAAAGTTATGCCTAAAGTATGTCGTATTTGACATCAAATTAAGGGAAATGTAATTTAAAACACTGGTTGATTTGTTTATTTGGTTACTTTATCAGTCTGTTTATCACCTTGTAAAAAATTATACCCCAAAATCGAGATTTTTTGTTAAAATAGTTCAAAATTGAAAATGTTGCTATTATTGTCTCCAAATTAGGGTTTATTTAGAAAAGAAAATAGCAAAGAAGCTGATTTCAACTAATTGTGAAAGTTACCCGACTTTAAAGGGTCATTAAAAATATCGGGTTATTGGTCATAAGCTACGCGAAAAATATGTCGTGTTTGAAATCAAATTAGGGAAATGTAATTTAGAACACTGGGTGGTTTTTTTTTTATTACTCTATGAGTCTATCACCGTACAAAATGTTACACCTGATTAAAAACGTTATGACCTAAAATTTTAGATGTTTCGTTAAAAATAATTAAGTCAAAATTCAACTAAATTATTATCCCTAAACTATGGTTTATCTAGGAAGATAATAAAATAAATATAAATAAACAGAATAAATAAACACACAATAAGTAATTTAATAAAGTTAAGTAATTGATTTAATAATAAACAAATAAATAAAATCAATTAATTATTCTAATAATAATTTAATAAATATAATTTAATAAGTATAAAGAGAGTCAAAGAACGCCGCTGGTACTTGATACCCGTAATATTGGATTTGCAACTGATGGCTTGAAATCATGTGACTTTGTCGAGATAATTACATCGATCTCTGACTTCCCAGGAAATGAAAACAATAGATGTTAGTTTGATTGACAAGGTTACTAGCTAGGTCGTCACCTAGTTGCATGTTTTATAACTTTATTAAAGTCAGGGCCCGGGGTGTGATTGGCCTTTTAGAAAAAATCCCCGCTGCGGCGCTGCTGAGAAAAATCTTGAAAAACCATCGTAAATTAGTCTAGAATGATCCAGATCGGGCTGAAAACCAAAAAAAATAATGCAGAAATTTTGAATAAAAAGATCCTTAAAATCTACACAAAAAATCCTGAAATCAGGAAAAATCCTGAAGAATCACATTCACACCCCTGTTAATAAAGTCATGCATGCATGCCAGCCATGATGAAAGTAACTATCATCATCATGGAGATGAAAAAATGTATTTATTTATTTACTTATTTATTTTCATCATGCTGCCACACGCACATGACACGACTAATATATGACATGCAATGGCCATTGCATGATTGTACGATTTTCTCTTTTCCACAGAGACTTCTTTTTATTTAGACAAGTTAAGGTTTCCGAATTTTGACAGCACTATCAAATTATGATGTGATGAATGTCAACATGCATTTGCATGATGCATGACTCGGCTCGCTTGAATTGAATTTTCTCATTTCAGAGATTTGCAATACAGTATTTGAATACTAGTACTTACACAAAGTTCTCCAATTTGATGCGAACAATCGCACCCTCGACAAAATCTGAAGCCATGATTTGAAGCTCTGCCTTATTTTCACACTCGCAAAGAAGATCTTGATTTCGCGGATTTTCCCTGACAGGTTTGTTATCGTTAGGATTGGGCGATAACGTCAATTTGAGCAGGTGGTGTTGGACGTGACGTCAGTAGGTTATTAAAATCCAAAGACCCTGCAGAAACGCAACATTCACGGGCGATGCCGGGAAATTTAATTCTTCTTCCCGCTATTTGAACGCAAAGAACCAAACTCACTAGTCACTACACAAAATAAATCACAATTTGTGCGAAAATAAAAAATAGTTGTAATTGATTAAATTCATGAATGTCAATATAAAAGCACATTTATACATCATTTGCGCTGTTCCATAATATTTTTCCCCCGTGATATTTTCCCACCACATACTTACTACGCATGCCCAATACAAACAACAGAGTTTTCTCTAGACTGCGTATATACGGCAGCTATCGTGTTATACAAGTCGCATGCTCACGTTACGGTCCTGCACTATGTCTTGCACAAACCACAAACATGTACGATCGATCAGTGACAATGCCTTTTATTTAATATATTTAGCCACTTTTCATTGTTTATATAATACTTTAATCACGCCGTGTCTTTTTTCCGATTTTTTTCAAATAGGCCTACATTTTAGTTGAGACCTGACCGTCATTGTACAGTGAGAATCTCTAAAGACACTAAGGGGAAACTCATCACAGAACCTCAGGGGAAAAATATTACAAACTTCAATATAGAAGCATTATACACAAGAGCATGGGGGAAATTCATCACAATCTGAGTTCGGATGCACATAACTGATAGGGAAAAATATCACGGTGGTAAACCTTTTATAGAGCATGGGGGAAATTCATCACGGCCTAAGTTCTGATGCACATAACTGATAGGGGAAAAACATCAAGGTGGTAAACTTTGACAGAGGCGTTGTATTTACACTAGAACATGGGGGAAATTCATCACGGCCTAAGTTCTGATGCACATAACTGATAGGGGAAAAATATCAAGGTGGTAAACTTTTATAGAGTTGTATATACCCTAAAGCATGGGGGAAATTCATCACGGCCTAAGTTCTGATGAACATAACTAATAGGGGAAAATATCACGGTGGTAAACTTTTATAGAGGCATTGTACATACATTAGAGCATGGGGGAAATTCATCACGGCCTAAGTTCTGATGCACATAACTGATAGGGGAAAAATATCACGGTGGTAAACTTTTATAAAGGCATTGTATATAGGGGAACGTGGGGTAATCCCGAACGCGGGGTAACCCCGAACACCGTGATTACAGAAAAACGTGAGAGGGGGAGATTTTATAACTACCATATGGTGTTAGCTATAAGTGGACTGAAACTAAACATAAAGTAACCGAGAAAAAAATCTCGTATATTCTCGCGAGATTTGCAAAAAACGATTTTTCGCGAAACTCACTTTTTAAACTATAATTTTCTCGAGGATATCAAATATCTAAAGGAAGAGGAAGAGTAAGTTTTGCTTAGATTAACAGGTTCATGAGTCCATATAGTTGGAAAAACTAAGGATTAGAGAAATATTTTTATATGTATCTTTTGAAAATATCAAAATTTCAAAATTTGCTTG
>JXSR01S042377.1:8209-18839 GCA_000969725.1 Ophiothrix spiculata | reverse complement strand
AACAGTTTTTTCAGTTATTGTATCATGCAATTTAGAATTCTCAGATTGGAGTTCACTTATTCGTGCAGAGAGTAATTGATTTTCCTTTTCTAAAGGTACTTTCTTTTAGCACAGTCAAAACTCTTGTTAATATCTTATATAAAACTTACAGATACGGCTGCGAGATCTGCTCTATCCTAGGATATTTCACAATTTCTTGTATAATCTCAAGTCCCGAAATCCACTTGGCAAAAATAATTCGAATAATTCCAGCAATCACAAAGAAGCTCTGCTTGGCTTAAAAGCTGGATCCAATGCACATATGAATATTCTCCTCTTAGTCATAAACAAGCTTTTAGCCAGAGAGCCGTCAAGCCGTCTTTTGGACGGCCGGTCACGATAAAAGACGCCCTGTAAAAAAAAAAAAGTTTAAAAAAAAAAAGTTAAAAAAAAAAAAAAAAAAAAAAAATTTAAAAAAAAAAAAAAAAATGAAAAAAAAAAAATGCATAGGCCGTCCAATAAGGCGTCCAAAAATACGTTACCATATGAAATTCGATGTTGAATGTTAGAATTTATCTTCAATAATCATCATCATCACAAAATCTGACCAATTTATTGTACTTTATGAACTTAAAATGGGTTTTATATCGCGTTTTTTCTTCGTTCGTTCCCCAGTGAGTCGCCATTTTGTTTACAAACTAGCGCGAACATAATCCTCGACTTCTTTGTCAAGTATGAATATTAATGATGCTGACGTCACGATGTTTTGATTGAAGCCGGCCTGTTCACCCGGCCGCGAATTTGGACGCCCTACTTTCAAATCCTGGCTAAAAGCTTGGTCATAAATATAACACACAGTTTGTCCTCAATTCTCTATCCATAATATCTCGCTACCTTCAATCTCCACCCAACGTTGAGCAAACTCAACTCAGCTGTATCACTCCGTCTGTCCAACAAAATCAAACTCCTGCAGCAGTCTAACAAAGTCAATTCCACTTCCAAAGTTTTAGCTATCCATCTAAGGCCAAAAAAAAATAATTGTTTGATTGGCGTAACATAGAAAAAAAAATAGGGTAGGTAGGTCGGATTTTTTTTTTATTTTTTTTTATTTTCTAAGTCTATGTTTCACATACAAGAACACAAAATATATGATACATATACAAAAACATCTTCACTTTTTCTGTAACACATCTTTTATTTGTCATTTTGAATGTCCTGCAAGCCATATCTTTGGCCCCCATGAATTGATTCCCATCAAATTTGGGTTTTGGAGGTTTTTTACCATGCTCAAAAAAAAAAAAAAAATATCTAGGGTCGGTGGTAAAATTAGGGTAGGTCGGGTTACGCCAATTTTTTTTTTAGGCCTAATCGAAAGTGGTACCAGTACTCTACACTTAATATTTCCAAATGCTAAAAGAATTTGTGAATTGTGTATGATCTGGGAGATGAATTCCACTCATAAATAGGAAAGAAATAGAATCAAGATTGTATTTTGTATATAAATCCATTACACTAAGGGGTAAAATGGTGTTTGAGGGCCAAAACATTTTTGTTGCATATTTTAAGTATATAGAGATAAATTACCTAAGGTTCTATTACTTTTTATTTGACCGAAAAAGGAGCTTCCTTTTAAAAGTTTGATATGGTTAAAAATCATCACAGTGTGGTCGAAAATGTTAATTTGTTTTGTAAAGCAAAATTGTTTATGTTATTTGTTATGTCAGGGCTCAAAATAACTAAGGCAATAAGGCAATTTGCCGTCGGTGCCCCTACCATTTGCCTTGGAGCCCTAAAAAACTGAATACAGCTTTAACATGTAATGCCTTGGTGCCCTTTTTAAATTGGCCAAAATTGCCTGCCCGCCCCAAAAAGTATTACAGCATTTAAGCTCCAATATCCTAGTTGCTTGTGAAAATTCAAGTGCTTAAAGGGACTGGCCTAGATTCTTCCCACTATTTTTTTACTTACATATTTTTTTACATGAATCGGTAGAACATGTTTACAGTAATATAACCTACAAGTAGTTTTCCTTGATTTTGAGGAATATTGGAGAAAATTTACAAGCTTTTATTTTTTCACCGGCGAAAAAAAAAGATGTGAAAACAGTGTTTCTAGTTTCAAAATTTAAAAAGATTTAGTTTCTACACGTATGATGGGTAAACAAATTATTTTTGATGAAATTGTGTATCATTTAATAGATGTTTTAAATTATCTCTACAAGCTTTGTTTAATTTAGGATTCAGAAAACACAAGTTAGTCACACCACCATCAAAGAATGATATATTGCAAATTAGTAATCTCTCAATTAGAGCCATTTCTGTGCAAATTTTTGTACTTTTTTGGATATAATTACACTTTTAACCTAAGTTATTTAGAGCATTTCCATAAGTTTTTAATTCTAAGTGGAATCTAGGCTAGTCCCTTTAATTCTGATAATTAAAGTGAAACATAGTTTCTAAAATATATTTAGATTAAATATACAGTGTTTCTAGACTAAATTGTCAATATCTCCAAAGTGAATTTTAGCGGTAGGTCAACATGGGAAACCTGATTTCTCAAAAATGGTTAATCCTAGAGATATGGAAAAGAAGACCTTCCCATCATGCATTTCTTCCTATGGGACTTTTTGTACAGGAAATTGTAAGTTTTAAATCTAAGTGACAAATTCGGCACGAAATGCAAAATTACAACAACTGGTAATAATTGTGGGTAGTGTCATCACCAAAGCTTGAAATTAAACAATTTCCTGTACAAAAAATCCCATTGGAAGCAAGGCATGATGGGAAGGTCCTGATATCTTCTTTGGAGATATGAGATAAAAAGCATATTTTAAAAAGCATGTACATACTAAATGGGCAATGAACAAGAATATTTTCAATAAACACAAGAGAACATCTGTTTCTATTTTCAGACCCCTGTCTATGTCAGATAACCTGACCAAGTTGGCTCACAAGATTGACTTTTGCGCCACCGATGAAGAAGAACCAGCTGATTCAGCAGACAGTAAGAAAGACCTACAGGCTGTCGATAGCAAAGAAGCAGCTCCAGCGTCGTTTCAACCGCCTACATGGCCGTGGGAGTCGGTCAGAAATAAACTCAGGTAAAGATTGTTCTTCAAGATTTTTCAGCTCAAAATTTCTTAGGTTTTTTAGGTTATTTTCACTCAGTCTAAATTTCCCCTTTTAGTAGTCCAATTTGTTTTGTATTTTTTACGATTTTTAACACCAATCAGGATTTTAAAAATAAAAATCCCAATTAATCCTTGTTCATGACATTAATAGGTGTAGAATTAAGTAAAATGTAGCTCTATAGTTTTTATGATATATGGATTGATGCTTTCATTCTATCAGCAGATTGTATGAAAATTAGATTACTTTTTTTAGTCATGTACTATGTGTTAGAAAAGGGGATCCTGGGGCAATAAGGGTGCAGGGTCCTCACATCTAGAAATTGCAGGGGCTCTATCAATCACTCTCCTAAGTTTAGATAGGAGTGCTATGAGGAGCTCAATTTCAAATATATTTGTATTTGAAATGTCAGGGTTTTTGTTAAATTTGCAGTTAGAAGCTCAATGAACACACTCTTGAAATATTGTTTTTAAAGGAGAGCTGTATGACCTATATGCTCAATTATTATTAAAGCATTTAGCGCTCTACGCTAACACAGCGCTCATACATACAACAAGAAAACAAATAAATAAGT
Source organism: Ophiothrix spiculata (assembly GCA_000969725.1). Lineage (NCBI taxonomy): Eukaryota > Metazoa > Echinodermata > Ophiuroidea > Amphilepidida > Ophiotrichidae > Ophiothrix > Ophiothrix spiculata. Next base: position 15,158 of record JXSR01S042377.1, on the reverse strand, counting down.
GCAATCTGGAGGCAATTTATTCCAAAGCCTAGGGGTGAAAACAGCAAAAGAGCAGTCGCCAGCACCTTTATACGATCGAATGGTGGCGAGACGAGTTGCATCAGATGAAGAGCGTAGTCTATGCCTGCTTCCAATATCATCAGGGTTGTTGAGGAGTGAAAGAAGATCTTGTAAGTACACTGGAGCTATTCTGGAGATACACTTGTAAAACCTGCAACAAAACTTTGAAGTTGATTCTTTCCTTGATAGGAAGCCAGTGTAAGGTTGTCATCAAGTCGTCAGAGCACCTGTCACGACCACATGCAAAGACTAGCCTAGCAGCTTTGTTTTGAATACGCTGCAAACGCTTGAGATCCCTTTCACGCGCGCCAAACAATAGGGAATTGGCGTAGTCGATGCGGGACAGAACGAGCGCTCTGACGGCATGGTGACAAGCATCTTTCGTCAATGAGCTCCTCAAACATCAGGTCTGATAGTGAAATGCAAGTGTATCAGTACAAGTCGGCATGCAGTCCTCAAGTTGGGTTATGCTGTGGTCCTGAATATCTGGCTGATCTGCTTGCTCACAGAACATTACCTCTTGGTCCGGTTACGCGGTCTGCAACTGATAGGACTCTGCTCTCAGTTTCCTCCACTAGGATTCGTGATGGTGACAAAGCCTTTTCAGTTGCAGGTCCCTCACTATGGAACTCTCTTCCTCAGCATATCAGAACTGCAAAATCTACTGTTATTTTTAAGAAACTCTTGAAATCATATTTGTATTAATACTGTATTTGTTTTTTGTTTTGATTGATATTTCCTTGTATGCCATGTTTTCTGCGCCTTGATCAGGTTTCTGGATATTGCGCATTACAAGAATTTTTTGTATGTATGTATGTATGCCTTCAAGTTGACGGACAGGGAAATTACATGTTTTTATTCTTAGGCCAAAAGAAAAAATTGTTGTTTGCCCTCCAGTGGAAAAATTAAAATTTTGGGTCGGTTGATTTTTTTTTACCATTTATATATATTTTGATGAATGATGTCATTCCATGGATTTTATTGCGAAAGCCAAGCAATGCAGGGCTTAATCAAAGATTGTGGGTCATTATTTAGAGGAAATATGCATTTACCTGTCCCAAAGTTTTGGCATTAGGGTCAGTGGCGGAGGGCAAACAAATATATTTTTTTTGCCTTATCTTCAGCTTCTGTTTAATATTGTTTTGCTTAATTTTAGGAGTGCTTTAACAGAAGTGAGTGTGTTATCAGACATCCTACAGATATCGCGATGGGCCAAGGATCAGCCATACATGGTGCTGGATCCGGTCTCCCAGGAGGCTAATCCCCCACCCAAACAAGTCCAAATCATACAGCTGGTTGATAAAAAGAAGGTGAGGAGTCTGAGGACTTGGGCTGCGATCATATCAAAGTATACGATATTCGCTATACGCTCCCTGGGAAGGTACTCATATTTGAAATTGACAGGTAAGGTTGAACCGATGGCTCATTTCCTTACCGATACGATATGCCGATGTTTTATATCTGTCGCTTTGCCGATACGATATCTGTTACCGATGTTTTAGTGCATCATCAGCTGATCAAAAACGTGGCCTAGCCCTATTTTAGTGCATCATCAGCTGATCAAAAACGTGGCCTAGTCCAGCTAGGGCTAGGCCACGCTTTTAGTGCATCATCAGCTGATCAAAAACGTGGCCTAGACTAGGGCTAGGCCACGCTTTTAGTGCATCATCAGCTGATCAAAAACGTGGCCTGATACGATGCATCGGTTCAAGCTTAGTAATTATCAAAATATATAAGTGTCTCCTCTATTAGCTTAAAGTGAAAATCATATACCGTCTGCTTCTATGTGATCTCAGCCTTAGAGATGTATTTCAAAATCACTACCCATTTCATCAGGTAATCATTTCCTGTATGTCCAATTTAAAGGGATTGCCCATGATATTCCGAAATTTAAAAAAGTCTACAGAATCATTAATTTATACCTACTGAATAATGCAAACACATTTAAAAAGTCAGAAATCAACATAGTTATGTTTAAAAAATGAGTTTATTCAAACCCGTTTGTGTCCCTCCCCCAACTTTTATACTCCTTGGCTATAGTTTCTTTGAAACATCACTCTTGGAGAGTTATAAGACATGTTTCTATTGTAATGTATTTATTTGTTTTTTTCCTCAAATAGAGCTCGTATTGAGATTTTGAGTTTGACCCGTGTATAGCTGAATCAAGGCAACAGTGTCAATCAACTGCTAAAATTTGGAATTTAAGGTTTCTGGTATTACCCTAAATCAGAAATGGACAATTTCACCTCTAATTTCAACATTTCGTTTTTTTTTTGGAAAAAAAAAACAGTCACAGTGGTAAGTTTGTATAGGCAGACTGTTCCTGTAACAACAGAATTGTCATGTGTGGTAAAAAGTGAAATTTCAGAATCGGGATGATGGGCAACCCCTTTAAGATAAGCGGTATATTATTGTGCTAAAATCTTGTCTCACAAGAGGCAAATTCCTTGGCAAAATGAGTCAAAATTATAGAGCTGGTTGATAAAAAAGTGAGGAATCAGAGGTTCAAAACAGAGCTATTCTCAGGAATCCTGCTCCCTACCACCAATGTAAAATGTTTTTGACTGCCATTTTGAACCAGTCTGTTCAATTTTCAAAATATTTGTTGTGTTTTAGTTCTTTTAAGCTATTTTATGTAAATGATCTGTATAAAAAAATACCTTCTTGAAAGCGGTTTACGCTGTGTCGAAAATAGCGCATCCCAGTATGTCCACATACATGAGTACCTTTTACCCTTATATTAGGTCACCCAAAATTGTGTCTGATATAAATAAAAGTAAATCTTTTACCTTTTTTATCTAGCCAATGGTGCAGCGAAGCAGAGCTATTCTCAGGAATCCTGCTCCCTTCCACCAATGTATGAAACGCAACATGTTTTTGACTGCCATTTTGAACCGGTCTGTTCAATTTTCAAAATTTTCGTTGTGTTTTAGTTCTTTTAAGGTATTTTATGTACATGATCTGTATATAAATGAAAAATACCTTCCTGAAAGTGGTTTACGCCGTGTCGAAAATAGCGCATCCCAGTATATCCTTTCCCCCTTATATTAGGTCACCCAAAATTGTTTCTGATATAAATATTCATATTGATTTTCCAGAGTTTAATCTCAGCAGCTAATATATTGATAAAAGGTGCTGACGGAATGAAGAGACCGCCTAGCGTATCAGCGGGGACTCCAAGCAAAGGGAACCAGGAGTCCGAATTCCACGAAGCACTACTGAGGCTCAGCTTTCACTGGAGATTGAAGAAAGTGGGCAATAACATTTTAGGTGATCTAAGTTTTAAAACGGGTAAGTAATGGAGCCAAAATTGAACCCTGTGGAACCCCCAATACTTACAAAAGTCCCAAGCAAAGTTAACCAGGAGTCACCATTCCATGAAGTGCTACTTAGGCTCAGTTTTCACTGGAGATTGAAGAAAGTGGGCAACAACATTTTAGGTGACCTAAGTTTCAGAACAAGTAAGAAATGGACCCCAAATCTTCCAGTTCAATTCTAATAAAGTTAATGGGTCCACCTACACTAAATAAACTGGCGTCGCTATCTGGCATTTCTAAAATTGGCAAAATTGACTGCCCTCTCCTAAATGAGGACCTCAAAAAGTGTAGAAGTGCTATATGTTTGGTGTATATTTTGTTTTTATCATGGAGTTAGGATTATTTAAAGTTGTTCTGATGCCATTTTTGATCTCCAGAGTACTTTGGTAAACTTTTAAGGCTTTTGCCAAAAATGCACGAGATTCTGGAAATACAAAATGTGGCATTCAGTGATGGGGGCGGTATTACCCTTCAACACATGGTATCCAAAAAACTTTGCCTGGATGGGGTATATTTTTCATTTTTGGTTAAAAGAGATCATAATCAATTAAGAAAAGCAAGTGTTGAAGAAACCAAATGCTTTATGAGTTATCGTGTGTGTTTGGGGAGCCATTTTGAACAGTAAGTCAATGCGGAGCTATTTTGTGGTGTGGCACTTAATAACCAGAAGTTTGAATAATTCCATGAAGTGCTAATTCTGAACTTTCACTGGAGTTTTTAAAAATTGGCAACAACATAGTAGGTTTTCAAAGTTTCAAAACAGGTAAAATATGAACTGAAATTGAATACCTACAAATTCAGTTCTAGCAAAGTTAGTAACTTTAAGTTGAAATTCCATGAAAAGTTCTACTTAGGCTGAGCATTAAGCTAGATATTGAAGTAAGTTGGCCCAAAAATCTGAACATAACCAGTGTGTAATAAACATGAATCTGCAGGTAGTATAAGACTTACCAGAATGAAAACATTCAATCACTGTGCATGGGTGATATGTTGTGGCACACATACTTGGTGTATGCATTTTTGCATTTTTTGTAGACCATTTAATGATTTCAATAATATGTTATCTTAATCCATCAGGGATCCAAACTTGAACTGTTGTAGCGCTCATATCTGAGCCTTCATTCCCCTATCAATTTTTAGCCCTGTACAAGCGGTTTCTCTTCTAATTTGCTTTTGATGCTTTTAATAAGCAAACCTTACTCTTCTAGTGCGCATGTGTGATCTAGCGGAAATCGACAGGACTCATAAACGTGATGTTTTGAGTTCGAGCCCTGTTGGTGCCAACGTGTTGTGAACCTGTGCAAATCACTTTATCACACTTGCCTCGTCGACCCAAGCGTTATATGGGGAGTTACTAGGAATACTGACATTGAGCGCTTGAATAGGCAGCTGGCTGTATTCTAGTGGTAACGGCATAATGTAAAGCGCTTTGATCAATTATGGAAAAGCGCTATATAAACAGCGACATTTTTTAATTTTTTTTTATTTTTGTGCATCTAACATTTACAAATTGGAAACTGAAGCTAAATTATGTTTTAGTCAGTTATTTCTGGAACTTTTTTTCATCTTACTTCGTATATTATCAGTTACCATGGTTATCGTGTTCTGTATTTGTTAATTCTCAGCTGGATCAAGGTTCTGGCATAGTGGTATGTTTGAAGTCACCAAGACACCGGAAGAAGACATGGAGGACACACCAGAAAGGAAGGCGTGTCCACTCAGGGTCACCGTACCATCAGATTTAGAAGGCACCAGTTATATACAGGTTTTAATCAAAGAGGGTAGGTACCAAGATGATATAAAAGACAGGGTTAGGAAAGCATGTCCACTCAGGGTCACCGTACCATTATATTTAGTATGCACCAGTTATATACAGATTTTAATTAAAGAAGGTAGGTTAACAAGATGATATATAAAGGACCGGATTTGGAAAGCATGTCCACTCAGGGTCACCGTACCATCAGATTTAGAAGACACCAGTTTTATATAGGTTCTTTTTAATCATAGAGGGTAGATACCAGATGATATATAAAGAACAGGATTTGGAAAGCATGTCCACTCAAGGTCATCAGATTTAGGCACCAGTTATATGGTCATATGCCGTAAGTTGGGGTACCTTTTGGTAACACACATACAGGAAATGGGCAAAATCATGAGTTTTCTCTTTGTGTTTTTTAAACTTTAAAACTATTCATATTAGGATAGGACAGGTATAAATATTTTTAAAGTAAGGAATCACCCTATTATAGTTTCAAGGCCATTATACAGGGTGTGTAGAAAATATACCGGGTGATACATAAGCAATATCATTTTTTCAGATGCTATTTTTGTAACCAAGAAAATGCTTAATATTCAATGTAGATACATACATCACAAGTAGAGTACTATCCAGTATTTTCCAGGTAAGAATGATTTATTACCTGTATTCACATAGAGGAGAGAGGTGTCTGCTTAAGGTCACTGTGCTGTAAGATGTTGGAAGGCAGTAGGTACAGTATATACAGGTTCTGATCAAAGAGCCCATATACATGGATGTATCATTCTGACCATTATTCGTCGTGAAAGGTTCCGGCACCACCAAAGTTGATTGTGCTTGAAATTCCATGGGACAAAGAACTAACTTTTAGTTGTCTCCTAGAACCATACTGTGATTGTTTGAATACAGATTGCTCAAGACCTTGAATGATGCTTAGAGTGAAATAATGAGTTTACTTGGGTCACAATGGTTGGCAAACAGTGCTCATGTTATGGTACTTGAAAAAATCCCATTGTTTTGGAAATATTAAGCTCAGCTTCTTTTCTTTTTCATTTCCTGATTTCTTAGGTGAAGCAGAGATTGCCACAGCGTTTGCCGTCCAGTCTAGTAGGAGTAAATTGTCAGAAAACCCACACTGGCAGGAGAGGTTAGAGGCTGCTCAGAATGTCTTGTTTTGTAAAGAAGCTTTCGCACAGGTAGGGAAACTCTAACCAGACCCGTGGGGGTATGGTGTGTGGGAGTGTCTGTGTGTGTGGGGTGGGGGTTTGTCAGAAAACAAACTCTGACCAGACCCGTGGGTGTGTGTTGAGGGTGGGGTGTGTGAGGTGTGTGTGGGCGTTCCCTGGTGGGCGTTTGTCGGAAAACCTGCACTGACAGGAGAGATTGGAGGCTGCTCAGAATGTCCTGTTTTGTAAAGAAGCGTTTGCACAGGTAGGCAAACTTTGACCAGGCGGTAGGTAGGAGTGCGCTAGAGGCATTGCATCCAAAGTAAGGGGCGACACGTAAATAATCCGGCAATGCATTTCCAATCCCGTAAGCACTTTTTGGCAAGGTGCTTTCGGCAAGCAGGCGGTGTAATTCCGGTAACATTCAACACTACATATTATGCTACCTGTGTTTCCGATTCGGGAATATCAACAATCAACGTAATATAATTTGTACATCAATCTCCAAACCAATCAATTGCCCATTGTTGTGAAGTGGTTTCTGCAGATCATAAACATCGATTGATTACCCATTTGCAATCGGGCTTTGTGTAAACAATCAATTTGGTTTGCGGTCAATACAATGATTAACAGTACTATTAATTATTTAA
>JXSR01S042376.1:6582-22536 GCA_000969725.1 Ophiothrix spiculata | reverse complement strand
TCAATTGCTTTAGGTGAGCAATTTTTGAGCTCCTCTTAGAATGTGACGTTTTATTTCTTTTAGCATTTGTTTTGCTTTCCTTATACTCACCTAAACAGCTTTAATTCTCGCCAGCAATTTTTTAAAAGACAAAGCCAGCATTCCTCAGTTTTCTATTTAAAGTTTAAAGGAGCATGGTCCGATTGCTTCAACCTTTTTTCAATTTTTGTCTGATTTAGGTACCAAAATATTACTCATATATTTCCTCATATTCCATTTGAAATTTCACAGCTGAAGCATGTTTAGTTTTGGAAATATGGTTAAAAATGTGTCTAATTATGGTAACCATGTAATTAATTTGTACAGCAAAGTATACGAAGCTATGAAATACATAATGACCATGATGACTTATAAAATCAAAACGGTTTGACCGATTCAACTGAAATTTGAAATTTAGAACTCTTGAATGGTGATCTTTCATATGAAACCAAAATCTAAATTTTGAGAAATCCAACTTTGCTCCTTTAAGAATGACTTACATTTCCTAAATTAGGGATACAGGCAAATCATTGTTTTCTTAAGTGTGACCGTATGGTCAAACATATCACACATAATAGGGCAGACAAATTTTCATATTTCCATATTACCATGTACTTCTGTTTTCAATGAAATATGAAAAGATAAATTTTCATTTAGCAGTATATATATTATTTCTTTGCCTATAATTTAATTGATAAGTCAATTGTTGTTAGATTGATCTTTGCCTTTTCATTTAGGCTCCACTTAGTCTCACAGAGCAGGTTCCCTTCTTCCGTGTAGATGTTGAACAACAGCATGTTCAATTAAATAATTATTTGATACCATCCTATTGGCATTGTATTTGTCTCTTGTATCTATTTATGGGAACTGGAATTAAATCAAATGAAAGGTATAATGAAAAATAAAATTGAAGGTAAACCACAGTTAGGATTGTTTGTTATAAATGATACAATAAAAGTGACTGTTTACGGAAATCACAACATGCAAAAATGCATAATGTAATCAATTTCTGTGGTTTTTTTTATCTAAACCGATTTTTATCTATGCCAGTTTTTAATCTTCATAGTTCGATACATTTTTCTGCTAATAAAAATCATATTATGTCTCCCACACGCTTTTTTTACAATAGAATGGGCCCCACATGGAAGTGAGCAACCTGACGTCATCAGGACTTCGCACATCTTAATGCATCAATTTTCAAACTAAATTTCAGCAAATGAACATACGCGTATTTGCGTTATTTCCATTCGCACGTACACCCTGCGTGTCAATACACGTCACTAGAGAAAAGTCGAATTGATGTGCGACCATATAAAACAATTTGCACTTCGGAAATACACATTAATCTAGAATTTTACAATCTCTGTTTGTCCCAAAATTTGAGTATAATTTAAAAGATATTACAACCAAAAGACCTAATATGCATCACTGAACACTTTTTACTGTATCATTTAAAAGAAGGATATACTGTAGCTACAATTAAGGAAAAAGTGTGGGTACATACGGTATTGCTATGCGGGTCAAGGTTCCCGCATTTCCCCGCTCAATGTTACTCAAAATACAACTTGCCATCATTCTTTCCAACATTGAAACACGGATGAAGAGGAAAGGTGGGGAGTGAATCTTGAATTATCACAATCCACTTGGACATTACTTGAATTATCAGTGCTACTCCTGTTAACGGTTCAGTGGAGCCAAAATAACCTGTCCATATCACCGACTTTTTTCCTTGATTGTAGGATTTTTTTCAGATACGTAAATACTTTTATACATCAATTTGATCAATGGAAGATTTATTCTGAGATAATAAGAACCAAACACGCGATACATTATTGTGTGCTGATTTACTTGTGTTAATACTGAAGGGTAAAGATTACTTTTACATGATTTGGATATACGTTGGAACAAAAACCCTTATGAATTTGAAAAAGAGGAAGACATAAATGTTTAAATTATTGATTATAGACACGAAAATCAATCAATCAATCAATTTATTTCAATATCATAAATTACATATAGACATAAACATGATAAAAAGCATCATTAACATAACAAAAAATGAACACAATCTGATATTGGGGAGATAACAAAAGGCCACCAAAGGCCTAAAAAAGGATTACCCCTTGACACAAAACCAGACAGGTTGAAATAAAATAGAGTCTCTAATTTTTTAATTTTCGTTTTAACTATTGATTTTATTTTAAGGAACATCTTGAAAATGACTTTAAGAGGTTTCTTCGAAAATTTACGCAGTTCGGATACTTTTGCCATCATTAAAGGTTCTCATTTGCAATTCCATAATACGTATCTTGACCGTAAACATGTGGAATATAAATAAGATCGATTAATTGAAATTAATTCAATTCAAAAAATATGTTTATACATGTTTAGGCAATTGTTTTATTCCGTTTACAATTCTGCCTCATCATATTTCTTGTTAAAACAAACCCTCACAGTTATTGCGGGAAATTGTATTCTATTATATAATTTGTAGTATTTGACATTGCACAATTAATGATATTAATGAATGTTATTTTCAAATCTTGAAATAAACCAACTCTTTTCGATCCTTCGTATACATTATATATGTACATGTAAAGTATTAAGATATTAAGTATTGATCTTGATACTAATCGTTTTCTTTTTTTATAATTGACAACATTTGTTTATAAATAAGCTGTATTCACCAGATGACATCAAATGTTGTTGTTTGTTCAGAAGAACCATGGGCGTATTTGAAAATTGAAGGGGTAGGCCCAATATAGTGCTAACCCTCATTCTGCACAAGTTACTGGTTTTGATTTGAATGATTTTGTGACTACAAATACGAAAAATAGTTTTCGAAAAGTTTATTATGATGAAGTACATGGGTGAATGAAGATATTTTGACCAAAATTGAAGTCCCACGTGATTTCAACAAAACAAGCCAGTCACTTGAAAAGTGAGGGTTAGCACTATATTGCCCCAAGATCTTGCACATTACAATTTCTAACTTTCTGGAAACACTAGATGCAAAAGTTGTTTCTTTTTCAAAATGCCAGATCTAAGAGAACTTGATAAATTATAAATTCAGTGATTCCAAAAGTCGTTCAGTGTTTCTAAATGATCTATGGCTCTGAATATGAATTCGGGGGCAATATAGTGCTAAGCCATAGCGTCTGATTTTTAAGCCACTCTTAGAATTTTGAACGGCTACATCTTAGACATACAATGATTTTGCTGAAAGTAATATACAATATAGTGATAATTAAACTGAACCAGAGACGTTTTTCCAAAATCAATAGAAAAATGATGTAATAACTTGTTTTAAATGCATCTGTTTCAAAACCAGAACAAAGGTGGTCGAAAAATAGGTGTGGGTTAGCACTATATTGCGCCTACCCCTTCAATTGGTAGACAATGTTTAAATCTCCTTTTGCGTTTTTAAGCAGATTCCTAAATGATGTAAATGAATATTTAACGAACCTTCTACAATAAACATCTCTTTCTGAAATTGTATACCAGCTTTAGTGCAATTCGTAACATGTAATAACAGCGTGCAATAATTGACACTGCTTTACAAGAAACAGATTCTGGTTTATCATGTAAATGATATACCAAGAGTGTGTGATTACACGGGTTGTTGTAAAAACTAATTTAAAAGCAAGGAAAATTGACGTAATAGGGTGATGCTTAGTACACCTTTTGAGGGCTTCCATCGCATTGAAGTAACAGCCTTTTCGTAGGAAATAAGAACAACAGTTTTGTATAATCACGTATCATTTTCTTGCTAAAATTAAGTATCTTATATCCTTTTGTTGAATTTTACATTGTTTTGCAGTGATTTTATGCATAATTTACCATTGTAAAGAATACATGTTACAAGTAAACATAGATATCGAAAACTATACAAATATTGTCAACTTACGATGTATATCCCTTCATGAAATAAGAAACATAAGACTTCGTCAAAATCTCGGGTTGTAGAACAAAAGCTTAAAAAATATAAGCGAACGCATATAACATTGTTATAAAAGCTTCATGAACATCTATGATGAAAGTATAACGAACTAAAAAGGTTTTGTGCCCTTTTCAAGTTTTTAAAATTTACCCCGGTGTACCGTTCTTGAGTTATATTCAAAAACGTGAAAGGTCATTAAGAGGTCATGTATTTGACCCTATGGGATCAAACATTTCTAATGTGTCTGTTTTCGGTTTCACACTGTTTGTCTTGCAAAACTGTTACAAAACAGCAGTAGTTTGTGATGTCTCATATCGCTATGGTTACATGTTAAACCGGTGTTGTGGATACCATTGGTAAATACCGGTGTAGAGTGTATCTTTGTTTTACTTTATACCATATAGCAACCTTTGATCTGAGACATTGGAAACTATTACTTTGTGTAGACAGTTACAGACGAGGATCATTAGATTGTTAAGTATCATTTTAGGTTACAAAACACAATAAACAAAACTAATTTGGCCCAACTGTGTCCAATCATCATTTACTTAAAAACCTTTTTACACTGCATTTGCACGGGTTTAGAAGAAGCAAGACAAAGCAAAGAAGAAACTTCCAACTATTCAGGCAGGTCAGAATTATTCCAGGTTATACAAATGTACATATGATTACGTCATTGCTTTCGATGACGTAATTATTTGAAGGTTTTTTCATACACACTTCTGTTGAAACCTTAAATATCCAGAAGCGAAACACTTTACACCAAGCTCACCAAATAAAATGAGCTTATTGATATCAATGTAATGACTTCGTTCGTTAAATGTTTAGCAAAATACAATCACAAAATTACTTTTTGTGTCGTCAAAATGATAGGTGTTATATGAAATATAACACCTATCATTTTTTATTTCTATTTATCAGTACACTTTACAACAATTGAAATACATATATGGATAGAAAGTAATCGTAAGTTATCAGACTGATTAAAAATCGTGCTTATTGAAATTAGACTCGAACTGTATCTAGTACGTCATACTTACAGACTGCTCTTTTTCGGGGTGGGGAACCCAACATTAAAATAAAGACATGCATACGTATGATTCTATCAACAATAACAAACCTGGAAGGAAGATTTCTGGTCATAACAAAATAAATATCTGTAGGAGCCTTTCAGTTATAAATTTATAAATTTTGCCCTATGTCTGACAATTGCCAGTTGTTGTATCGTTTGCACTAACCACTTAAAACTATTAGAGTAACAGTAGTTCACATGATTAAAGAGACTACTTATGAAAAAGAAGTTCAATTTCTTTCCATTTTAGCCATTTAGGGTAGTACAGGTGTCTTCTTTAGGTTTTCCTTAATATTTAAATCAAGCATTAATAGAGTGTTTCCCATTTTTGTTAAGAGGAATCTATGCTAGTCCTTTAGAGGCCCGTAGGATGCCCAGTCTCTGAAACCTACTCTCCATCGGACATTTAAGAAATAGGACTTTGTGTAAGTCTCATTTTACCGGTAACAAATTGACAAAAGAGTTAAAAGAGTTCATATTAGAAAAGGGTGTCGATTTGAGACAAAAGGGTGAAATAACGGTAAAAATAAGCGTTTTGGAAACAAATGACACATATTTTAACATTTTAAAAAGTTACTAAAATGGATTTTTATTTGTATATGATATGTTCAAACTTGAAACGGGTCTCTTTATGTCCATGTGATTAATTTAATAATTAACTACCAACTATTTTCGAAAACTTCTTCATCACTTAAAAATTTGAAATTCACAATGATCAAACAAGAAACCAAGACAATTTTCAACAAAAAGACATACTAGTTCCAAGTCTCCTCATAAGTGAAGGATAGAAAGTAATCGTAAGTTATCAGACTGATTAAAAATCGTTCTTATTGAAATTAGACTCGAACTGTATCTAGTACGTCATACTTACAGACTGCTCTTTTTCGGGGTGGGGAACCCAACATTAAAATAAAGACATGCATACGTATGATTCTATCAACAATAACAAACCTGGACGATTTCTGGTCATAACAAAATAAATATCTGTAGGAGCCTTTCAGTTATAAATTTATAAATTTTGCCCTATGTCTGACAATTGCCAGTTGTTGTATCGTTTGCACTGACCACTTAAAACTATTAGAGTAACAGTAGTTCACATGATTAAAGAGACTACTTATGAAAAAGAAGTTCAATTTCTTTCCATTTTAGCCATTTAGGGTAGTACAGGTGTCTTCTTTAGGTTTTCCTTAATATTTAAATCAAGCATTAATAGAGTGTTTCCCATTTTTGTTAAGAGGAATCTATGCTAGTCCTTTAGAGGCCCGTAGGATGCCCAGTCTCTGAAACCTACTCTCCATCGGACAATTTAAGAAATAGGACTTTGTGTAAGTCTCATTTCACCGGTAACAAATTGACAAAAGAGTTAAAAGAGTTCATATTAGAAAAGGGTGTCGATTTGAGACAAAAGGGTGAAATAATGGTAAAAATAAGCGTTTTGGAAACAAATGACACATATTTTAACATTTTAAAAAGTTACTAAAATGGATCTTTATTTGTATATGATATGTTCAAACTTGAAACGGGTCTTTTTATGTCCATGTGATTAATTTAATAATTAACTACCAACTATTTTCGAAAACTTCTTCATCACTTAAAAATTTGAAATTCACAATGATCAAACAAGAAACCAAGACAATTTTCAACAAAAAGACATACTAGTTCCAAGTCTCCTCATAAGTGAAAGAGCGCATATTAGAGTCAAAACCTATTCTGTTCTTTCACCGTTATGGTGAAAGAAAAGGCACACATGCGCATCGCAAAAATAAGAGTGAGGTGCAGGATTGTGTCTTTTGGACAAAATTACCCAATCAAGGGTAATACTCCATTCATTCGTTTTTCAAGAACGGTGCAATTCTACCAATAGATACAGTGCTGCACCTAGATGAAAAATTTGTCATTTTGGTGTTGAAATTGTTTTGGTAGCACAGAGAGCATACAAATATTAAAATAGTGCGCAAGATTGGTAACATTTTGAGTGCATATCGAAAAATTTTCATACAGTGATGATGAAATGGGGGAATAATGGTAGCAAAGAGCACATTTCAAGTTCGAAAATTTACATTTAGTGACAAGTTGTTTACAAGTTTATTAAGACAACATTGTTAACTGAAGAAAACAAAAGCACATATATTGGAAATATGAGCCATTTGATAACCAAATGGCAGAAAGACCATAAAAGCAAAACATTTGTCAAACAGCGTCATGTTATTGCCTTATATATATATCCCCTGTGCATTTTGCTCTTGTCGTTGTTATTCGATATGATATTGATGGTGATCCCCGACCCCGCGCATTGGAGAGTATGACGAAACCAACGTATTGAATACATCATTTCGGATAGCCTATGTTTATATCGATATTTGTTCAGCTTTGTTTTCAGCTCAAAAGTATCTAACATTATATAAGATATATATTAAAAAGCTAAGTCAATTAAATGGTTATTTTATTGCTCTATTTATCATTAAATATCCTAAAAAACTCATTATGAAGTCAATATTGAGTAAGCGTACATTAAAACGAAATTATTCGAAATTATTACATTATTACTGCATTTTTTAACAACAACAAAATCAAAACATTCAAAAGACGTCATTTCCCGAAACATAGATAAAAAAAGAAAAACATTCGATAGTAAAACACTTTTAACTTAAGTATTACAAAGATCAGACAGATAAGTCAAATTCATAAAATATCCATAATCATCTCAATACACTATCAAAGTTAAAATGCATAAATATATTCATGATTGACACACTAATCGATACATCAAGCATAAGTAAATCGATATCCTTACCTTTTGTGTCTTTTGTAACTATTAATACAAGCGAGGCAAATAGATAATGCACTATGATATCCAGGCACTTTTTATTCCGCGTTTTTTGTCGTACATCCGTTGTAACCAGGTATTCCTACCATTCCTCGAGCACCTGTTTAAATGCCTGAGGGCGGGAGCTTAGTCTTTTCTTTCCAGTCGTTACAAAAAAATAACACGATTTATAAATGAACGTAAGAAGACATGCACTTTTTCTATGAATTAAACGTGATCTCCTAATAGATGCGCACAATAATTGAGATGTTATTCCCATTACTCAAGACGTGTCAACAGTATCAATAGTGTCTTGTAAATTGGAATATTCCTACCAAGACCATAATCAAAAATAATGAGGTTTTTATTACGTAATTGAATATTTATGCGTTACTCTTTGACTTAATAATAGCACAGTAATTAGATTTTTGACTGCGCATGTAACAAACAGGAGGAGAAGGCACATACTGAACAAAGGTTGTTAGCTGAGGGTTAACTTCTTACAGCATAATAATTAGAGTATAACAAAGAAACATACATAAGCTTTACAATATGCTCATGGATAAGAATCTTCAGACGCAAGATACTTAATCTTTGATGCCTGGTACATTTTGTTGTTGTTTCCAAAAAATAAACAGATGATATGTTTTATAAAATATAAGTTTACTAATATAAAAACAAACATATTGAGAAAAGACGATTAAGGTTTATTTAATGTACGTCAACAAAAGAAAACAAAGATATTTTGGGGGGGGGGGAATTTTCACAAGGAGCTGAGAATATTAAATGGTCCGCAGTAGTATTCTTGACGATTATTTTGAGGCAGCCCTGTGTAGATCACCACACTTCATTGTGTTGCTACATTTACCTTGTTCGAGATGATTTTAAGGTTCTTGGCCTAACACACAGACTAGAATCTTTGATCTTTAATACGTCTCGCGTTCAAGCGAGACCAAAAAAAATCAAAAATCCACGTTTTTATATATAAAATGAAAGCATTCAACGAAAAGAGTCTTTTTCGTTATGTACAGATTTTGTCTGTTGGATGCCAAATGATTTGTTTTACCTTTTCTTAATCTATATATGTATTGGTTTGACGTTTATGATTCAAAATTCACCACGTTTTCAATCCTAGTATTAGTCCCAATTTGTCCTTGTCCCGTCCCTGTCCACGTCCCGTCTTGTTTCGCGGTCCTATATATGTCTGATCGTGTGTGGAACTTTGTTTGTTTGTTTTTTCGGGGTAGGCAAACTACAGGCCTTATTGGCCCTCCTGTCTTCTCCTCCATATAACTTTTATTTTGTTTGTGACTTTTGTATTTTTTTATGTTATTTTGATGTCAAGTTTTTATGGAAATAAACATTGAAGATTGAAGTACACTCTGCTGAGACAATAAACAGACAAAGGAGTTGAACCGGTGTAATGAAATACAGCGTCCGTGTGACTGAAATGTCCTAGCTACTATTAAATTGTGTACGACGTACTTGTACATGTGCGATCAATAAATCATCGATTGCGACTTATTCCGTGTAGTTCAATTAGACCCGGACTCCTGGTTATGGGGGACACTCAGTCTCATTACACCGGTCTTTATTACCATATATTTCATGACTCACATAATTATCATTTTTTGTTAGTCATCTCTAATTCACGCAGTTTCCGTGATCTTTTGTCTTGGTTTCCCCGATCCTGCCCAAATATTTATAAATCACGCCATACCGTAAAAAAATCGGCCTTGATTTGTGTTTCATATAACATGGGACTCTCGTTATGTGAGCATACCTTTTTTAAAGTCAATCTTTATGCAGATTATTAGATGCAAATTGGCGGGGTCCTGTTTTGTCCACATCAAAGTGAGTAAGGTGCAGGATTGTGTCTTTTGGACAAAATTATCCCATTCAATGGCAATACTCCATTCATTTCTTTCAAGAACGGCGGAATTCTACAAATATATAGATACAAGTCTGCAATGCTGCACCTTGATGATCAAAGTGGGATTTATCATATGCATTGTATTGGTTTGACACAGGTTGAGTCGGTCAATATGACGTTTCGAGTGTGTTCAAGAAATTGATAAGAAATCATGTATATATTTGTTCTTTTTCTTCTCTCTTACATTAATCAAGCTTCCTCAATATCTATCTGATTCTAATCCACTATGTTGATCCATTATGTAAATTTCCACGCTGATTCACAATAGTCTTTATGGACTAATAAGTTAGATCGAGTGCAGGTAGGGGGAAGCTGTTTTTACGCAAGGAATAATGGTAGCAAAGAGCACAAGTTGGAAATTTTACATTTAGTGACAAGTTGGTTAAAACAATTATTAAGAGCGCGTGTCGCGAAACTGTTTCTTGTGGAGACAAACTGACAAACAGTTGGTAACAAAAGGTGCACACATTAATCATTTTGTTACAGCTTCCTTCCAATTTCCAGACACCCATCGGCGACGGTGGTTATGTGACCATAGCATCAGTGTCATCTCGTCATGTGAGTGCAAGAAATTCGTATCTGCAATAGCTGCCATTTGTCATTAATTTGGATTGCACACTGTAAAATCTCCAATCTTGGGTCAGTGGTTCTTGAAATGGTTCTTCAGGTGACGGTGTCACCCGAAGAACCATTTCAAGAGCCACTGACATATGACATAGAAATTTAAGAGGTTGTCACATTCTAGTGACAAGATTTAAAAGAAATTTAACTTAAGGCAGCCATTGCAGATATGACTTTCTTGCACTCACATGACGATCTCCTATTCAACCTCCCTGTACACTAGATTGATAACCTTTGGCATAATAACAAAAAGTTCATTAACACTTTGAACTTTCAAATTATTATATTTCACGCCTATTACGATAATTTGCATCACATTAAGTTGTAATTTGCATTGCTAATTCTACGTAATTTGATAGCAGGACGCCGCAGTCGCGGATGCTATACATATAAATTAACGACTGACGTAACGGTGGGTACTTATTAAGGAGTTTAAAGCATTTAGGCGGACATTTAGATTTTCTTGATTTTTCCTAATCCCAATCTGTAGCCGAATGAAAGTGAAAAGGGAAAACAACAGTGAATAAATACAAATTTGCAACTGAAACTACACTCAAACACTGGTGTTTTTTTAATTGCAATCGCCAAATGTTTTTATGTAAAACTACTATTTCAACCAATGTAAATCATATTAGTGTGTACAGGGCATTCTTTAAAATGGATTGTATAAGTGCTAAGTGTGGATGCTTTCACTGAATTATTTGTGGATCAACTAAATGCAAAAGAACAACAATAATGAACTAAAACAAATTGTGGAACCCGAAGTACACTCAGAAACTGGTTTTCGCCAAAATGTTTCTATAAGTAATGCTACTAGTAAACCTCAATACATTAAGTCTCCGTTTGATAACTAAGTGAAATCAATTTACAAATAGGGTGCCTTGAATGTGCATCTTTGGACCTATGTATGTATTGGATGTATGTATTTCAACCAATGTAAATCATTTAGTCTGTACTGGGCATTTCTTTAAAATGAATGTATATGGATAAGTAGGAATGTTTTCACTGAATTATGTTTGGATCAAATGGTTATTAAAGTGATTTATTTGATCCCATTTATTTGATAATATTTCACTGTTGATAAAATAAAATTGATATAAATGATATTGACGTGAATGTAGCAAATTAATGCTCTTAAATTATATTTCTGTTGTTCCAGAATCCGTTAATCATTTTTCAAAAACAAATTGTCTTTTTATCTTGATCATATTTCCATGGACTGAAAGGAAATGATATCATTATGGTAAAAATAACACCAGATACAACATAAACGATGATAAAATTCTATATAGTAAAATGTAAAAAGGTAAAGTAACATATCCTGTGCCAACTTCAAATTTACGTGTTAACTTTTACCACAAAAAAGTTTCTTACAACCAAAATAAATATTGCTGATTTCTTGAGTCAGTTAGCACTTATTTTTACTCATGAGATGTGAAATTTCAGACAAATGTGTTTCGACTTTCTTTTGAGAAAATTGTTTTTAGATCTGCTCGAGTTGACCAGAGACCAGGGATCTAATGTTAGACTAGGATCACAGATCGAGTAAAAATAGCATACAAGAAGCCACGTTTTGAACTAATGTCATATTAATAAATGGAAATAAATAATTTTCAATTACGTAACATCAAATCAAACTCACTTTTAATTAATTCCAAAAATGATTGACCAGTGAGTTATCTTTTTGTGCTGAAATTATATAATGTAATAAAATATCTTTTTTCATACGGAACACATTTTGCAATAGATTTTGAAATAATATTTTATATAGAACAATCTTTCTATATAGAACAATCTGTATAAACATACATTCATTACTATCATATCAAATAGAGTTGTAGCTATAGGATATAAGAATATTGATGCTGACATTGATGTGAATGTTTAACAATTTCAGATGACTTTCTTCATTTATTGTAAATCTTTCACAATCTTCTTCAATATATATATATATATGTTTGAAGATTTCTTTAAGATGTGCCCCAGGGAACTCATGTTATTATGAGGACAAATGATGTGACATTCGACTCAGTAAGTACGTGAGCAATGTGGGGCTCTCTTATGTGCAGAAAACCATGTGCTTGGTCAAGTAATACATTTCGTACGAAGTACAAAGTTCAGTACTTTTATTTATTTATCTATTTATCTATATTAATCACTTGCAAAACTACTGCAAATCAGTAACGACTTGAAAATGTGTTGGTGTGTGAAACAAATGCCAACTTTACCTGGTGGTAAAACATTTATACATGGTAAACAGTTTCACATCATCAGCAACATTTTACACAATGTGAAGAAATCTGAATAACAAAAGTATAATTTGGTCTTATGGTCCCTCCGATTCAAATTACTCTACGTATTGAACCCATTGATTATAGATGGTATTAAGCTTCAGGTGAAAGGTGAACAGTTTTTACACATGGACTTTATAAAGTTTAAAATAAACGGATCAATATGTTGCTTATAAACTATTTTAATTTTTAGTCAAGCTGTTCTGTACATTGGATTAACAAATGTTGGGAACCAATACAAAGTATATACCGGTGTAATGAGACTGGGTGTCTCCCATAACCAGGAGTCCGGGTCTAATTGAAATACACGGAATAAGTTGCAATCAATGATTTATTGATCGCACATGTACAAGTACGTTCTACACAATTGTATAATAGCTAGGATGCTCAGTCACACGGTACAACAGTTACACATTCCGTATGATGTAATTGCTTCAGCCTATATTATACCTAAGCAGTATCTATACTATCAAACTAGACTTTGTTCAGAACCCTCCCAATAAATTAATGTGACCAATTCAGTCGAAGTATTCAAGCCGACCAAAGCTTAAGGGGGTTCAAATTCAAAGCTTTGACTGTGATTGGTTTGGTGCTAAGAAATAACTAGGCTCTGTACAAGAACTACTATCGAATATAAGAAAATAAATCTACAACGTAACTTCAGAAAAAATGTTTCATAAGTCATCAAGTCGTTAATACTACAGGCTGCAGGTAACACAGTGAATGCAGTCTCAAGCAGGTGTGTTTTCTTTGTGTGAAGGAAATAAATTATCGACAGATAAGTACTTTACAGGTACTACCTCAAATGTCTGAAATCAATTCCTTGATATCATTAATATAGCCAGTGATTGTATAAATACTTTTCCTTACAACGGTTTTTTGCACAGAATTTTATGGAGTACCCCAATTTGTATCATCAAAATCATTTGGCGTAGTTACATTTTTACCGTTTATATTATTTCGAATTTTATTATTTTCCGTACCAGTCAGTAAATGCACAAATAATGCAATTTACTTAAAATACTGGATGGCTGATTGTTTAATATACAAAATGTATTTAAAAAGTGTTAGAAATGAATTTCAAACTAAAAATGCGGCAGGTATTAACTGAGTCAAGTGAGAGAAAAATGTACCTCTAAAATGCTAAAATGTGTAAATACAGATGTGGTAAAACGTCAGAGGATGAGAACTTGACCAGATATTTGCAAATATATTAAAAATGCTACATATGATAACAGGGAGATCATCCGTCAGTGTAAATGTCAAATTTGTCTTAATATTTTGCAAAATAATAAAAACTATTAACGCATTTTTGGTTTTATATTTTCAAATTTATGAACAAAAAATAGTTGCGCACTGAATACATTTGTGCAAAAAAATGTGTCGGGTTTTAATGAATGACGTCGGTTTATTTTGAGAGTAATGCGATTTAGAGGCGTACACCCTGGTTTATGTTTCTCTGAAGTCGTGATTGCATAGTGGATGTGAAGTGTCCGGAGGATGATGTAGTGGACAGACTGTTTATTTTTAGTGCAATGTCCCCTAAGAAGTATGTTAAGGCCCATGGGATACAATCTGGCTCGACTACACAAGTGCAATTATTGTACAAATATCTCATAATTTGAAAAAAATACTATTGTGTGTCAAATGACAAAGATATACCTGCAGCAAAAATAGACATTATGAACTAAATGAAACATTTATAAATATTATAAATATAGATAAGATCATGTGAGATTTCAACTAATTTGAAATTTTACAAATACACAAGCTATTTTCAATTCAAAACAAGTATTGTCAGATTTAAAAAGCTTAAACCCAGAGGCGAAAATGGATCAGTTGTAAAAAAAAAAGTTGTTTGAAGTTGACATAGAAATCGTCTGTTGTAGATTTTACCTTAGGATATTTGCTGGTAGAGCTGCTAAGTCAATCTTTCTTGACCTAAAACATGACCATTAATTTCTAAGTGCTTTGATAAATTTGACAATGTGCTTAAAAATAAATAAACAAATAAATTTCTTTGCGTCGTGTACTTTTTTTCGACTTTTTTCATAAGTTAAGTATTTTACAATAAATGATCAATGGCACTTATGACAGACAGTTATGATATGATAAAAATTAACAACAAAATTGAAAACAATATATAATTTTTGGAAAAGAAACTAAAAGCAACGATCTATTGAATAAGTAAAACTATATATTTAGTGTGGCGAGTAAGTTACTTAGTTAGTACTTACAATATATCATTGAATAACACTCTTGATAAAAATGGTTTAGGTGCAATTTATGATTTTGATGTGACCTCTTTTCTATAGCTAAATAAAAAGAAGAGTCATCAACATCATCATCGTTCGGCTGCGCAGCAGGCGATCTCATAGTTTTTCCATTCACTTCTATTTTGAGCCAGAGTCTGGATAGCATTTGGTTGCAGTATGTTATCATTGTCACCAAGCAGAAGAAAAAAAAGAAAAGAAGAGTACAACATAAATATATACTGAAAATTTCACTTGATTCCGATCGTTCGTTTCCAAGTTACAAGCTTTTAAGCATTTTGAAATTCCCCATAGTCTACTGTGTTGTAATTACTGTCGGGGCCCCGACAATAATTAGAAAATGACACATTTTCTCACTTTACTCAAAAATGCAAGCATTATATGAAAGAACGGTTGCGGATTATATTAAGCTAAAAAACTCAACTTTGATAAAGGTGACCTTGAGGGTGAAAAGTGGATCATGAATTGCCCCTTTAACCATAACAAGCATGAGTATTAACGTAATAAATCTGCTGGACTTTAGGGAACTAATCACGTTACCAAACACTCTCTTTCAAAATAAACACTTAACTTTTTCTTTCAAAACCAATAGAGGGTTTGCACGTGACGTCATATCATACTCACAACACCATTTTCATGGGCCGGCAAACAAAAAGTCCCATCACATTACAATCTTTTCGCAGTATCAAGACATCAGATCACAACTAATAATGACAAGAATATACAGTACATTTATTTAGTTTAATTTTCAGGTCATGATTTGAAGTCAATCACGAGTTACAGCCGACTTTGATGTCTTGTTTACATCACAAACTATTCCGCGCTCCACCAAAATGGCGTCGAAACGGTCTGCGTGTATGGTGCGTATCGCGTCGTGCAAACCCTCTATTGGGAGTTTTCATCACATGCCTCGTTGGCGCAGTCGGCAGCGCGTCAGTCTCATAATCTGAAGGTCGTGAGTTCGAGCCTCACACGGGGCATTATTGTTTTGCTTTTGCAA
>JXSR01S042375.1:0-13966 GCA_000969725.1 Ophiothrix spiculata | reverse complement strand
GAACTGGTTTTATTTTTTGACACCAGTTGAACTGATTTCAAATGAAACCAGTTGAACTGGTTTTATTTTTTGATACCAGTTGGACTGATTTTATTTGATACCAGTTGAACTGGTTTCATTTATACCAGTTGAACTGGTTTCATTTATACCAGTTGAACTGGTTTCATTTGATGCCAGTTGAACTGGTTTCATTTGATACCACTTGATCTGGTTTCATTTGATACCAGTTGCATTGATACCAGTTGCACTTGAACTGATATCAGATATCATTGGAAACCAGTTCAACTGGTATCAAATCAAACCAGTTCAACTGATATTCTCAAAAACAGTTGAACCCAGTTATACCAGTTGAACTGGAGTCAACTGGAATGTTCCATTTTCCGTGACGGAATTTCATTGCCCAGTTGTAAACACAGTTGAACCGGTATCGAATGAAACCAGTTGATACCAATTCAATTTGGATCAACTGGGATTTCATAACTAAAACAAATTCCAGTTGGACCTAGTTGAAACCTAGTTCAATCCACTTGATACACCAACTGGTATTCAGAAATGTCAACTTGGATCAACTGGGATTTCATAACTACAACAAATACCAGTTGGACCTAGTTGAAACTTAGTTCAAACCAGTTGAACATAGTTAAGCACAGTTCAACACAGTTGAGATTTCCAACTGGTTTCAACTGGAATTTTGACCTGGGCTTGATACTTCTCATTGAATTATAAATAATATTGAATATGTGGTGTTGATTTTGACAAAACTATGTTGCCAGCCACTAGTCTAAATAAGTCTTTATCTTTTATTTTTTTCACAGGTTGTAAAAGCCAGAGTAAAAGACCTTCAGCTGAACCGATACAAAATCATCGTCCTAGTACACATAGGTGAATTGAGAGACCAAGGTCTACGCATTAGCAGTAGGTGTCTATGGGATCCAAATAATGACAACTCTTCATCGTATGAGTTCCGCAATAATTCCATCTTTGGTGTAGCACAAGTGTACGGTGTGTATCATGAGTAAGAGTTGGTTATGCAGTGTGTTTTATATCCAGTTTAAATGCAGGTTTCTTCAGACTCTCTGCAACAGGAGTCAAGCATATCACTTTGGAAGAGCGAAGGGTATTTATAGCTTGTCATCCCGTAACCTGTAAAAGAGAAATGGGCTCATGTAGCTGTGTACAGATGGGCCTGTTTACCTTTGACTTTAATACAGTGAGGTAAGATGGTTTCAGTGTAGGTGTCACATTTATCTGCGACAGACAACCAAGCATTTGCAAATTTGAGATGTAGTAATGTAGCATGACACATTTGCATATTGCCAGGCCTGGAAAAAATGTATATTTCCTAGTAACCAATAACTGAGATTTGCACATTTCCCGCATTAAACGGCTGCAAAGCTTACAAATTTCCTGTGAGCTTCCTGACTTACCCAGTTTTCCAGGCCTGCATTTTGCCGTGATGGTCGGTCGCAAGAAAAGTCAAATTTATTCCAACTCAAAACGACATGTCGCACGTTGCGACCATCACGACTGGGTTATCAATATATTGCTTACCGCTAAAATTGTCCAGGTTCGAAAAGGTCGAATTTCCGCACATGAAATTTTTGACGTCACGCTGGTCGTACGACCACCACAACAGACACTTCTGACACCAGCTTTAATGTGCACATCAAAAGGAAACCATTGTAATTACTATCAGATTTCCAGGGGGAGCGGGAAGTTTTTTGGGAAAAAAATTCCCCTTCATAGGCAGAAGAAAAGACAAAATGCCCTCTGAACATGGCATAGGGAAAACATCAGTAATTTCTTGGGAAAAAATTGCTTGGGCGCGGAAAAAGAATCAACCCAAACCCAACTTCCTGCTCCGTCCTGAAAATCTAATGGTGCTCCCTTAAGGTAGGACATGTCTACCAATATACCATAAGAGCCCATATTCATGAAACACCGCTAACTCTAGATGGCTGCTAACTCTTTGGTCTTAGTGGTGTTTCATGAAGAGAAATGAGCTAACGTACCAGTACATGCTAGGTGGCCTGCTTGTCTTTTTATAGTAAGATAAAGTGTTAAACAAAAGGGAACAATTGTAATTATCATAAGGTAGGGTGAATCCACTCAGACCATTAAATGTTTTTGGTCCACTACAATTAATGATATACTGCAAATTATATGTACGTGAAGGTTTTGATTCATCCAGGTATTGTAATATCAAAGTGATAGAATTAAATCTAGTCTTCTGGATTTACGTTTAATTGAATGGCGACATTTCACATCTCATCGGAGATGCATCCTCAAGCCTATTGATCATCTGGTGGCTTCTGTGCGTGACCTGTGACAAGATGCTGACGTTACAGGAAACAGAACTTTTAAGTCTCTTTGGTATCTTGTCGTAGACCTCAATTAAAAGTAAGTCCAGAAGACTAGATTTAATTCTATCACTTTGATGCAAATTTTATGTATTATTTAAGACTTACAGTGTATTCAAAGTACAGTGATTTAATCACTGCAACATTGCTCAATCAATTATTTTTCAATTATCAATTTTTATTTATTTATTTATTTATATTTTTTTTCCCCTTCCATATCTATATACAACGTCAATTAAAAAATATTAAAACTAACAGAGATATGGGGGCATGTGATCAAAAGGCCACGGCCAGAGGTGATCACAACCCATACAGTGTTACAAAAAAAAATTTAAACAACAAAAATACAAAATATCATACACTACATGTATCTTCTACTAAACTGAACTATGCTCCAATTATATTTGAGGAAAAATCATGTGAATACTAATGCAATGATAAATATGATAGATCTGTAATATTTATTTACAAATTTGGCCTATTTGTAGAAATTGTATTGCTGTAGCTTTAAATAGCTAGTAATCGTTTATATTAATTAATTATACTTAGTCTTTACACGCGCTACCAGAAGCGTGTTTTAAAATGTCAAGACTGTGTATCAAGCGATGTTGCTGTGTTGAAATCGCTGGACTCTGAACGCACCATTTGTGGAATGTACCTCTCTCATACTAGACTAGAATAGTAATGAGAATGTAAGAAAATGTTCCCCAAATCACCCCATATAAAGAGAGAGATTTATATTTGAGGAAAAATCATGTGAATACTAATGCATTGGTAATTATGATAGATAATATATTGTTTACAAATTGGACCTATTTGTAGAAAGTGTATAGCTGTAGCTTTGAATAGCTGGCAATCATTTATAATAATTAATAGTCAATCATGTTATATAGTCAATAGTGATTCAAGTAATATGTGCCTCATCATATTTAAAGGTACCTTAAGGGTCCCCAAATCAAAATTGATTTTTTGGTCTCATCTGAAAGTTTAAGCTTTAAAATGGCACCTTGCTTTTGGTAATTGGATGTTTGGTTGCAAAGTTACATCAAAATTGGTAAAAGGAATCGGGCTGAATCGGAAAACTACGGTTCTGAGAAAATTCAGTTTAAAGTGTTTGTACTGAGAAAAACGTGAAGAATATGGAGGGAGGATTTTTATCTTGGTTTTTAACACATTTTTCTTACTTTTTGGATGTTAAAACCTGATAGAATTCAATAATGTGTCAGATGAATTTAGAAATTCGACCTTGGACATGATTGTTGACTATACTCAGCTTCAATGGCCCGTATCTCGTAATATACTATGCTGACCTTAAAGTACCTTTATATATGACGGGAGTCGAACCAGGTTTTTTTTTTAAAGCAAATGTGGACCAGGAGCCAAAATGAGGTTCTTGACCATAAAACGGAGCCCGGTACTGCAGTTTCCAGTGTAAAGTATTGAATAGACCGGGAGCCAAATCTTTTGAACCGTTGGGTAAATGGAGCCCGGCTCCCGTTTAACAAAAACCCTGGACAGGACACATATCAATCAGTATCAATAATTCATAGGTGAAATAGATGTTAGGAAATATCTGATATGACGCAACACAGTCACAACTCAACTGCTTAAAATTAAGACAATCAACCGTTATAACTTAATGGAACTAGCCTAGATTCCACTTTGAATATAAAACTTTAGGAAATGCTCTAAATAAAGTTTGAAAATAACAAAATATGCACAGAAATGGCTAAAATTGAGAGGGAATGAATTTTTTAATATATCATTCTGTTTAATGGGTGTGGGATGCAATGGAGAGCAAGAGTGCCAATGTCAGAAAATGATCTGTCTGTTCTCTTATATGAATCTGTCAGGCCACAATCACACAGAAGTATACAGTATATGGTATTCGCTGTATACTCCCTATATTACCCTTCAATTTCAAACATGAGTACTTTCCCCTGGAGCGTGTAGGGATTACCAATATACTAAAGCATGAAAATTTCGCTAGCATTTTAATTTCTCTAATTTCGCTGGTATCACAATTCGCTAAATTAAAATGCCGCTAAAATAATTGTTAACATAGCATTAAATAGCAAGATGATTCAATTTAGTGAAATTAAAATGCACCCAAAAAGTGAGGGTTTCCAAATTCACTAAATTTTAATGCCGTGAATTTAAAGTGCTTTACAGTACCTTATCATACCACTAAGAGAATTCATGACCATATTTGGAAAAGCCGCTGCCAGGATATATTTCGTATCCTACCCTGAGTGCGTCAGACACACTTATATCATGTCACTGAGCGCGTCGGAACGTTGCATTTTAAATTTGCAGGGATGCGCAGTATTATGTAGAGTAAAACATTCACCAAAAGTGGTTTGTGTTTGTTAATTTTTGTGAAATAAAGCTAAAAAAAGTTGAAAAAGCAAATAAATAAATAGTTTGATGATAAAGATTGACTTAGTGGTATGATAAATTCGTTATTTGGTTCAGCGTAGGTGTGTAATGGGAAATACTTGTGCGCTCAGCTGCGCTTCGCCTGGATATGACACTTCGCGCACGAGTATTTCCCATAACATACCTCAGCTTCACCCAATAACTAGTAATATACTCCCATGTTATCGCAGCCTTATACAAGTTTGTTTGTAGGGCGCAATCACAAATTTATTATTGGTTCAAATTGGTCATTAGAGACACCATGCATGCATGCATAAAGCAAAAAAGACAATCACATTGATTGACTTAATTGCTTTGTACTTTTTGCTTGAACTATCTGATGGCAGATTAGACCATTTGTAAAAGCACTGTATGTTGTTTATCGTGCTAATTAGCACCTCTCTGCATGGTAAGATAAATGAAATCTTCAACCATGGAAACTAGTTTGATACATGTTGTTGAAATACTTGAAATTAAGATGCTTCTTAGGTGACTGTGCGGTGCTCGTTGCCATTTTTATTTGGCCGTAATGTAAATTCCATGTGATGGCGGCCATCTAAAGTATATAGGCTTGGCGTTTCATCTTTGCTTTTGCTTGTAAAACACAATGGGATTTGTGTGGATTGCAAACAATCAAATAACAATTGCCTGTATTTATTAAATCTAGTGAATAGAATCTATATGTAACTACATGAAGTTACTAAAAAAACAAGCTTTTTCTTAAGCTGATATGGACCAGGATCTGAATAAAGTAGTACTTGGTCCTTAAAATTTCTAGAGAAACAGGAGCCGTTTTTTAAGTCCATATGCCATTTCAGGAATTTAACCCAGATTTTGATTTGGAAATAAAAGAAGAAATTGTTTGATTTTCTTCTGATGAATATTGTTTTCCCCAAAATGCCTATAGATGTTTCCAATCATTTTCTTAAATTTTTTTGACTCGTACAAAAATTGTATACAGCAAGACCCGGGCACTATATTGTCGACTGGGTCTCAATTTTTCTGTCCCAGACGCAAAAGGTGGTGAACCATAGGATTAAAATTGCCCGGTGCCCGCTTAAGAAAAAGCTTGCTAAAAACTATTGTTATGCATAATTTCACATTTGATTGAAGCCAGTATTTGAGCAACAAATCACCCAGACAACAAAATTTAAGCACAATTAAGCACATCATCAAATGTGACATGACAGAGTTCTCTATTTTAACTTCACAATGTTTGTACCAGAATATATTTTAAATGCTCTTACATCCAAATGTATATTGAATTTTATGCTTGCTGTTTACTGTGTTATATATGCAAAGGTGAAGTATCAAAACATCAGGAAAAGAGACATTAAACACAAATCAATAATTGATTCTGTTCTACCTAAAGCTTACTTAGTTTTAAACACATCTGACCTCTTTTCCTGCTCTGATTACAGTTTGATACTTTTAAGGTTACCGTTATTGAAATCCGTCCATTTAGGTTTCTTTTAAATCATATCAATAATGTCAGGCATGATCTCGATATGGGGCTCACCTTGATACATGTATATCAACTTGTGTTTTTTTCTAAAATGAATTTGTATTCACTACACTGTATACCACCCTATAATTGGCATATTTCTGTAATTGAGTGGATGAATTGGAACTCGAGGGCAAGGCAGAAAATTAATGGTGACTTTATCGCAGACCTTTGCAAATGGTGTTGCTCGGCCCGCGGGCCTAAATCAAGCCTCCTAGTCACTTTATTTCTTTAGCCATTTAATCACCTCTGGAATGCAGAAGTATAAGCTTTCAGTTTAGTTTCAGTTTAGTTTATTTGTTTTCTCTCAACATATACAAATATAATAACAGCATATAACTATAAAACATTCTGAATAGAGAACAAATTTTGCATATGTGTAAGCTTGTAAAAAGTCTTTGTTTGGCCTTCAAAATGTAGTTTTGAGACTGGTATTAGCCCTAAATGGTCTGGCAATAAACACAATTGAAAACCCTGCTTTATTGTGACCATTCAGTACAATTCTGCACTCAAAAGACGGAAATATATGTTAATTGAATAGGAATGATCTTTTAGAGTGTAAATCATAAATCCGTCCATTTAAATATTCTTGAATCATGTCAAATAACTATTTTATGTGATAAAATGTCAATAAAATACATGTTTGTAAATACATTTTTGTTGCATGAATTTCTTAAATGCATTTAAATTAATTCTAGTAAATGTTTAAGATCTCAAGAAATGAAGTGAAAGATCAGGCAAAGAACTGGCTCTAAAAAGTTGGATCAACTAATTTTCTCCTATGGATAAAGTAGGAAGTTTCTAAAAAATGGACAAAAATTGTTTAAATGTTGTCCGTAGCTACAATCCTCGCAAAAAGTCTTGGAACACCCGTGTTTATTTTAAGCGTAAGTGTACCCCCGCTCCCCCATTCAATGTTGCAGCATTGGAAATCCGTGTGATTTCGGTGTCGCAACATTGAATGATGGGGAAGGGGGAAGAGAAAAGTAGCCTAATGTTAACAGCTATTCAATGGACTTATTGATTTAGTTTTGCAGTTGTGTGCACTAAAGTGTTCCAACAACTTTTTGCGAAAATTGTAGTTGTTAAAAGTGTTTGTGACCACCTCATTGCTCTCAAATGGTCTTATTGACCCATGCTTTCTTGAGTTGTGGAAGGTAACAGACTCACTGTGGAGGAGATGTGAAAATCCCAAAGATTTAGAGGGGAGATAGCAGACTTCCTATACCAGACTGTAATGGCATCATCAGCATTGGAGGTATTTAGGTCTGCTGAGTTCCGCCAAATCAACTCTGACTGCAGCAAGTCACTGCGCATAAGGACAAACTATGCATTGCTTACTTTATGCAAACAGTACGTAAAACTGAATGTAGAGATGAGGGCGACTTTTAAATATTCGCGCAAATACCCACATCTCTCTAATTCCATCGCAATGTGAAAATAAAATGGCGGCAAGACTGGTATCTCTAGCCCAAGCATCTCCCCTCAAAGTCTAAGGGCAATCTTCTTACAGCAATACTACATATGTGATGACTCACCCCGGAAGAGGGGGTCTTTGCAGATGATATCAATTATTATACAAATAATGAATGTTTATGAGTGCAATGGTACAAATATTTAATGAGGTAAAAGATCAAATGCTTCATTCAAACGAGGCGAAGCCAAGTTGAATGGGGCAATTGATCTTTTACCGAATGCTCCATTCAAATGAGGCAAAGCCAAGTTGAATGGGGCAATTGATCTTTTACCGAGTGAAATATTTGTTCCATTGACATGAATAAGAAACATTCATTGTTTGTTTTATATGACAGCTAAATAAATCTTTGTAAACAAGACAAACCGAGACAATTAATGTCTATGGTACTGTACATAACGTCTTTAATGCAACGACGCATTCTATGCTGCGTCCGCGGAATGTTCAAGCGTACTCAATTTAAAATTACGCCCGCGACTGATGTTGTGTCTTACCAAAAAAGGTAACCGTGCAATGTATCAAAAGTTTTGCATGGCACTATTGCACAGTTGGTGAAGTTTACTATCAAATGGACAAAATGACCAATGGCACATGACTCAAGATGCGCCAATCAAGTAACACAGATATATTTAGCTGTTAAATAAGATTTTATCATTTCATCTCTGAGACTGCGATCATTTTTATTTTGGGGTAAAAGTCACTTGTTCAAGACATTTTTTGCCCACATATCACACACTTTGGGTCCACCACGTGAAAATACATCCGCTTCCAGAAATGTAAACTTTCATATAGTTCAGTTAAAATAAAATTATACAGAATTAATGTACCCAACCCTTTAGGAAAATTATATTTTGTCTTACAAATACAAGTTTTAAAAAAAATGTTTTAAAAATCACCCAGAAGGGATACATCTAGGAAAAGTGATGTGATCCCCAAGACATCAGTGCAAAGTTTAACATTTCTCCCACTTAAGACCATGGACTGCTAATTGGATGTAGAGACCCCTATGCAAAAGTCTTTTTTGGCCTATGTTTTAATGAATATTGACAATTTCAGGTCGGTCACGTTTTATCACGTCATTGTTTGGTTACGCATTGACTGATTTCCATAATTTAAGTATCAAGAAAGATAAAACCCTACCCTATACTATAGTATCAAACAACTAGGCTAAACTTTGCACTTGTCATCATCAAATGAAGTAACTTAATTTGCAGCTAATTTCTATTATGATAGTTTAAAGTAAGACCGGGTCTAAGTCAAAATTATTACTGCCATAAAAAGACCTTTAGAAGCACTTTTGAGCTGCAAAAGCTTTAACATTTTAAAGATCTAGCCAAAAAGTCTTACAAACAACACAAAACATGACAATATTAGTTGATGAAAATATATTTAGCTGTGAAACAAAATTTGACTTAAACCGGGTCTAACTTTAAACCTGGTCTAGCTCTTAAACCTCTTTTGTGCATACAGACCTTAGGGTTTACATTGTGATGACTTGTCGACGAAAGGTAACACTACTAACAGACTTAAAAATTAAATCAAAATTTGCTAACGGATGGTAACAACCTTCAACCTTAGCTGATGCAAAGGAATGAAGGCTTAGTCCCTGCTGGGCCCTACTTGGGCTAGTGGGCCCAGATGAGTGCAATTGATGTAGGCCCAGATAGGGGTCAGTGGATAGGTCTGTACGAAAATGGCTCAGTTCATCTTTGAATTCAAGTGGGCCTCTTAGGATTTAGTCAACCTTTAACAAAATACTATCTTTTATTTCAACTCCAAAATATTTGAAAATAATATTTTCTTGATGTAGTTTATTAGTGTACTGAATGTGCATAAATGGACACTTCAATACAAATTTTAATAATAATACTACACTCCCTGTCAAAAGTGTTTGCGAATCCTTAAAATAAAATACAGGCAAATTATTATATCAAAAGACCAAGAATCTTTAAAAAATTCATGTTTTTTATAGGTGCCATATGCATCCAATATAAATAATCCATGTTTCCTCTGATATTTGATGTTTCATAACCATAAAAATTACCAATTTCCCGCACCATATACACCACACACACTTTTTGATATGTACCTATGTAGTTTATTTATTGACATGAATTTTAATCTGGGCAACACACAACCGTGACGTAAATAACAGTCAGCGAAAAAATGACTGACCATCCAGGATTAAATCCTGGGACCTTGGCATAACCCAGATTAAAATTCATGTCAATATATATATTTCACCACACGTTTCAAATATAAAATTGCGAATTCGGAATTGATTTCCATATCCTCTTTCTAAGCTTATCAGATGAGAGGATGTTAGAGGAACGGGGTTAGAACTGAAGGCCTAAATATATAAAATCGACCGCTCTTCCCCATCTGACTCATTAGCTCAGTTGGTAGAGTGTGGCGCTAGTAATGCTAAGGTCCCAGGTTCGAATCCTGGTTGGTCAGTGATTTTTTCGCTGACTGTCATTTACGTTGTGTGTTGCCCAGATTAAAATTCATGTCAATATATATATATTTCACCACAGGTTTAAATCTATTCAAATATATGTAGTTTATTATTCAATGCGCGTTATCACCTTGTAATTGTAATTAACATTTTCAAGTTTTCCAACAAAAGTGCAGTTATGTATTTAAACTATGTTTTTGAATGTGCAGAAGAAACTAATTCAGTATGTTTAGTATGCTATATTTTCAGATGCGATAAATGCAATTCCTGTGAGTTCTTTATATATAAGTAAAATATAAAATCTGAAAAAAATGACGCAAATGATAAACGTTTTCAAGATATGGCTGGTTAAAGGTATTGTGCAAAAACACTTTTGACTGCGAATGTATATGTTTTCTGACAGGTCAGACTTCAAAAAAAAAAAATGTAACACACTTCTGGGTGCCTTGTGTAATGAATTTTGTTCTCTTTGAATCTGCAATAAAATGAAATTAACCCGGGCTGACTTCACAGCAAGGTTGTGGGGGACGGTCACAAATCTTCTGTATGATGCACCGTGAGGGAGTGGTATTCCCTCAAAGCTTTTGGTTATAATAGTAAAGTCTGACCAAATTGCTTCAAAGGAGTGAATGGCTCTCTACCTGACTGAACAGACATCTTTTTTTGAACACTTGTAATGCTGTGTGCTGTGTGGTTCAGTAAATTGTTTAAAGACAAATTATTGCACTCTGCACGTATACATTGGTGTATAAACAGGGTCAAAATTTAGTTCCATTCCATTTCTATCAGCACCATCAATGTCTTAAAACAGACTAATTATGTGAGACTGATCAATGGTGTTTGCCTCTCTCTCTTGATAGCATGCATTATGTGATATATAAAACAAATACTGACTGCTTTAGGTGATTTGGAAGCAAAATATTAAACCATCCATTATATAATAAGCAGGCAGTCAATATTAAATTTGTGTATCAATTCCTCTCTCCCTCACTAGTATGGTATCCAATTCCACATTCTTAAGCTTCTTACGTCACCTATAAGCATCATTAGTCATGTCCACATCCATTTTATTTGTGTCATTTTGTCTTAGAACTAGTGTCTGGTTTTGTGGGTTGCCAACCTGCAGGTTCAAACTCTTTAGCAGTGCTAACTGCCTCACTTTGTGAGTCTATCTTTTGGTAAGTAGTAGCTGATGCATGACCTGTAGAAGAGAAAATGATTAATCAAACCTTTAGATCCGTATGCACAAAAGAGGTTTAAGAGTTAGACCCGGTTTAAGTCAAATTTTGTTTCACAGCTAAATATATTTTCATCAACTAATATTGTCATGTTTTGTGTTGTTTGTAAGACTTTTTGGCTAGATCTTTAAAATGTTAAAGCTTTTGCAGCTCAAAAGTGCTTCTAAAGGTCTTTTTATGGCAGTAATAATTTTGACTTAGACCCGGTCTTACTTTAAACCCGATCTAAGTCAAAATTATTACTGCCATAAAAAGACCTTTAGAAGCACATTTGAGCTGCAAAAGCTTTAACATTTTAAAGATTTAGCCAAAAAGTCTTACAAACAACACAAAACATGACAATATTAGTTGACAAAAATATAATTAGTTGTGAAACAAAATTTGCTTAAACCAGGTCTAACTTTAAACCTGGTCTAGCTCTTAAACCTCTTTTGTGCATACAGACCTTAGGGTTTACATTGTGATGACTTGTCGACGAAAGGTAACACTACTAACAGACTTAAAAATTAAATCAAAATTTGCTAACGGATGGTAACAACCTTCAACCTTAGCTGATGCAAAGGAATGAAGGCTTAGTCCCTGCTGGGCCCTACTTGGGCTAGTGGGCCCAGATGAGTGCAATTGATGTAGGCCCAGATAGGGGTCAGTGGATAGGTCTGTACGAAAATGGCTCAGTTCATCTTTGAATTCAAGTGGGCCTCTTAGGATTTTGACAGAATAATTCTCCTTAGGGGAACACTTGATATTGTGAGATGAGCCAATTTCATGAAAAAAGATTAAGCCAGCTCTCATCCAATGAACATATGGGCTGCTATCAACATAGACCCCCATCCCAGATAACAAAAGTTGGCTATCTGACGGAAGACATTGTTGCGTTTATTGCTGGTTAGGTTTTACAAAATACCCATTAATCAAGTTTTATCTCACCTTGAAGAAATGACCCTTTAACAAGGATTTACATGCAATTTTACTCAAAACTTTATATCCTTTAAAAGTTTGATTTTTTCCTCCGTTTTTGAAAAAAACCCCGGTTTGTATATTTTTGTTTTGAAAAAACACCCCTTTTTATTGAAAATCAGTGTTTTTAAAATACAAGCAGTGCTTTCCATGTTGGTTAGAGAAAAATGACCTGTTTTTCCATGTTGGTGTGTTCATGCATGTGCACACCAATAAAGCTCAGTGGCCCCTGGGTTAGCCAATTACAAAATAAATGAGATTTTACTTCTCTCTCCTTGAAAAGCCACCCCCATAATCTTGGATCTGTCATTGAAAGACCCTGTGAAAGATCCACAATTTTTAGAGTTGCTACAGTCGCCAAAAGACCTTTCATTTTGAAGTTCTTGATAGCAGTCGAATGTTATTCTGATATATGTGACCCGTCATATCGAAAGGTACCTATAAGGTCGGCATAGTAAATTATGAGATATGGGCCATTGAAGCTGAGCATAGTCTAAAATCATGTCCAAGGTTGAATTTCTAATCAGAAACGTTACCTTTGAAGTGTATTCTATCATATTCATCAGGTTCCAACATCCAAAACACAAGACAAATGTTTTAAAAATCAATATAAAAATCCTTTCTCCATTCAAGTTTACCAGTACAGAAACTTTAAACTCAATTTTCTCAGAACCATTGTTTTCTGAATCAGCCTGATCCTGATGCTTTTTACCAATTTGGATGTAACTTTGCAATTGAACATAAACCAAAAGCAAGGTGTCATTTTAAAGCTTAAAATATAATATAATCTTTCAGACGAGACCAAAAAATCAATTTTCATTTTGGGATCCTTAAGGTACCTTAAGGTACCTTTCAATATGTTAGGTTAGTCCCCTGTCAGCACATTTCAAGGTGCATTCTGTTTAAGCCTACCTGCTGTTTTGGTTTTCACTGGTCTAGCAACAAGACCCTCTTCATACGCCTTTTCTTGAGCCTGAAAATAACAACATCAATCAGTTTTAATGCTATGCATGCTTTGAAACCACCAAAAGGGGCGCCATAGTGAAGTGGTTAGGGATCTTGCCGACACGCATTGAGTCTGGGTTTGATTCACATTGAGGACACTTGCTGGGGTAGAATCTTGGAATATTTGCTTAGATATTTATTTTACTTGGTGGGAGTTTTGGGTCAAAAATCCTAGGTCTTCTATGCTGGGGGAGGGGGTGGTTGTTTGGTTGCTCACATATAATGGGTGGGTGCATTAAACGCATCTGCATTAATAAAAATGCCAAAAAGGGGTCAAGATTTTAGCCACCATATATGTCATGGTGGACTGGTTTCTTTTTGTGGATTACCAGAGTGACGAACGAGCGACCTCTACCTTCCATAGCTCATTTTTCTTCTTTTCTAGTTCTCCTCCTTCCAGCATTCCATTTGCCTAGGTTTAGTGGTTGTCATCAGTTAGGTAGGGTTAGAGGCACCTGAGCCTTGGGATGATCAGTGACTCTGACACCAGCAACACTGACCTGCGTGGACATACTCACAATGGTTGGTGGTTGGTGGCTCAGGTGTATCCCC
>JXSR01S042372.1:6262-19236 GCA_000969725.1 Ophiothrix spiculata | reverse complement strand
AAAAAAATCGTTGACACTTCAGAGAAATTGTACTTTGAAGTCATTAGGAGCACAAAACCATTTCCGTGCGCGGTCACAAACGTTACCGAACGTTACATGGACTTTACTCAGGATTTTGGCAATTGATTTAATTTTCCATCATCTACATGTCTTGACCCCACCAGTGAGCACCATTATCAACAAAAAAACTAATTGATACAATGTTTTTGCTAGGTTCTGTGGCCATTTAAAAATTATTTTTTTCAATTTTTCGGTCACAAACGTTACTTTGGAATGAACCAGAAGCATTACTTCTCAAATAAGGGTGTTCATGTGTTTCAAATCCAATATGGAGCCTGTTTAGAGGTCCAGAATGGCCGCCAAAATATGATTTTAGGCACAAAAATGGGTTAAAGTTGTTTTTAATCGGTATCAAAAATACCGAATGTTTAAAATAGTCCGATGGAAAATGGCTTTGAGGGTAAGATCATTTCTTCCCACAGGGATGAATATGCTTCAAATTCAACATGCAGCCAGTAATGAGATTCAAAATGGCTGCTAAAATACATTTTATGTGCATAAGTGGGTTAGAGGCAATTCAAAATAGTATCAAAGACACAAATTGTTCAAAATATTCGCTGGAAAATGGCTTTGAGCATTGTTGAGGGTAACAACAATAATAGCATTTTTTCTCAAATAAGGGTGTTAGCCCGGGTGTTAGCATGTTTCTAATCTATTATGGAGCCTTTTCTGAGGTCCAAAATGGCCGCCAAAATACAAATTTTATTCACAAAAAAAAGGTTAAAGCGACTTTTATATCAAAACCACCAAATGTTCAAAATGATCGATGGAAAATGGCCTTGAGGGTAACAAAAAGATCATTTCTTCCCAAATAAGGATGTTAGCATGTTTCAAATTAAATATGGAGCATGTACAGAGATTCAAAATGGTCGCCAAATTGCAATGGTATTTATTGAAATGAGTTAAAGTGACTTTGAAACCATATCAAAAACACCAAATGTACCCAAATAAGGTTGTCAGCACGTGGTTTATATTCATTTTCTTGTATAAAATTGTATTTTGGCAGCCATTTTGTTATACAGTATAGGCACCATTATAGATTTTAAACATACAAACAGCATTATTATGCCAAATCAGTTGAAATATCACTTTGAACAAAGATTCTGCACGAATTTACATCTCAGCCCCCACAATGATTCAAATCCTTATGAAACGGGGCACCGGTCGACCCCGGTAATATTCTTCCCGGACCGAAAATAGCTTTAAAAAATTCCCGACTTGGTTTCGGTCCGGTCCGGTCCGGGGAAATTCGGGGTTTCGGGTTTCCCGCAGGGCCTTGATTAGGGGCTATTTAAGCCTTGTGGCAAAAAGTTCACGTCGGTTTTGAAATCTTTCCTCTTACATACAGGTCCTTCAGGATGGGTTGCCCTGCTACGATCTACGCAAGCGTGGATCGGAGGAGGGACAAAATGATCATCATGTCTGCCAACTTCAACCATAATCATGAGGTAGGAGAGCATCTCTTCAAGCGTTACCCTGAACAGAGGAGGCTAGATGAAAGCAACCTATCAACGGTCAAGGAAATGCTGCAGATGAAAGTCAAAGTTTTGTATTTACAAGATCATATTCACTCAAAGGTATTCTATTATCGTGTTATGTTTGGGATTAATCCTTGTCTCTTATAAATGCTCTTTAACCCATATCGGTGTTCCGCTTTTAAGATTATTACTATATATTAACATGATTGAATGTTCGGATTGGGATACAAGTCACCTGTCATCATCACGGAGTAATCTGCACCCCGATAGAATGGTTCATTATAGGGGAAGGGCAAATCCATAATTCATGAACTATTTTACTTGCACTTGTAAATATCTGCACGGAAAGTACCATCGCTGTACATGTACAACATAAGTTTCATCGGCGTCATATCCAAATTTATGGACTTTTGCTGAGGCTAGTAAAGCTGTAGAAGGCGACACACCACAATAGAGTTTCCCATTGACTTACTGTTCAAAATTAAGGAAAATCTTTTAATTTTACCAAATTAATCTGGACATCAAAAATGGCATCAGAACATCTTTAAATAAACAGTCCTAATTTTATAATTTTATAATAATTGTTGCAGTCCTAATTTTATAATTAGAACTGCAACAAAATATTAACCAAACATATTGCCCTTCGTTTTGAAGTCCTGGTTTTAGAAGGGCAGTCAATTTTGCTGATTTTAGAAATGCCGGATTGCGAGTGCTAGTTTTTTAGTGTAGTGCGCCCTGCAGGAGACATGTATTTTCCAAATTTTATTGTTTTGTGTTTGAATTGATATATAAAACAATTTCAAGAAAATTAAACTCGAATTTGATCACGCAATTTTATACAACTGCACTGGAATCTATCTTGACCCGAGAACCGAACTAGTTAAAATCTATGATCTGGGACATTTCGGGTTTAGTAACTGTGGAATGGCCATTTAAGGTAATCTTTCTTACTCTTACCTGACCCTTACCCTCCCCCCGACTTACTAGCTTCTCACATGAAGATGAGGGTGTATATATATACATTTTTGGATAATGGAAGGGGGTGAAAAACATCATCATGATTATGGTTTTCAAATAAAAGCTCCGTCTATCAATTTTTGACGAATTTCGATCTATTCTATTAAAATATACGCCGTATTCTGAATTAATTTTCAATTTCTAACTTTTTATGAGTATATATTGCTTCTCGATGAGCTCTATATGGTATTTTTGAGTGCAAAATGGTAGAATGTGAGCGGTATAGTGCACTCAAATGCAGGCGACACACCACACAGAGCTTCCCATTGACTTACTATACAAAATGGCTTCCTAATAACACCCGAGAACTCAATAATAAAGCAACTGGTTGCTTCAACATTGCCTTTTCTCAGGTGATTATGATCTTTTCTGACACAAAATGATGATAAAAGTACACCTTCAATGCAAAAATTTCAAGAAACTGGCCGCTGAAGTATAACGCCCCCATCACTGACAGCCGAATTTTGTATTTCCAGAATCAAGCGCAACTTCTGTACATCAAATATTACATCAGAGCATCTTTAAATAAACCTAATTTTATAATTAGAACAAAATATTGACCAAACATATTGCTCTTCCATACGTTTTGAAGTCCAGCCCTTCCATACGTTTTGAAGTTCAGCCCTTCCATACGTTTTGAAGTCCTGTTTTTAGAAGGGCAGTCAATTTTGCTGATTTAAGAAATGCCGGATTGCGAGTTCTATAGTTATTTAGTGTAGTACGCCCAGAAGTAGAAGGTCGGATATGTTGCTTTTTGCTTCTAAGTCGTTAATGTTCCTGAAGCATGTTTTAATTCTAACATGCTTATTTCTAAAATCCAAGATCATTCAGTTTCTAGCAAGTCAAACATGCTCCTGGAGCATATTAGTCAAATATGCTCCTGGAGCATAATGAATCAAATATGCTCCTGGAGCATATATTTCAACTGAAAATATTCTAAGTCAAATATGCTCATGGAGCATTTGTCCAGGAGCATAAGCTCCAGGAACACATGTTCCTGGAGCATAATTATATTAGGGCTACTATCTCACAAAAGCGGGTGAGTTGGCCGACTGTGTCGGGTGAGTTCTCACGTGCCTAGTGAGAATTATGTCACTGGCTTGTTTTTGGTCATATATAATGCATCAGATTTACCATAAAATTTACAAAACCCAGCTCATCTGGGTGGGATGGGGGGGGGGGGGTAACCCGCCCCGCATAGCCGGGGCGAGTTGACCCTTTTGACGTTTATTTTATTTGTTTAATTATTTAAATACGTAGTATTTACGTACACGCTAAGACTCTGCGGCTTATCGTATACGTAAAACATATCTAAGGTACATATCTATTTTGTATAAACAGGAAAATCTTCTAGACCTTACCTCTCTAATGCTGGGGCGTTTGAACAAAAGGGGGGTGGGGGGGGGGGAAACTTGCCCCGCCCTCCCCTACTTCTCAAATCAATTTCACACCCGGGGTGGGGTACTATACTTGCATTTATCTAAAGTGACAGGGATGTGCTCAACTCAAAATTATGGGCCTTTCAGGTAAAATGGGCATTTTTTAAAAAGGGGGTCATTAAGTATACACGTCTCTTGAATAAAAATTGAGTCTTGTGGTACAAAGTCTCAAAATAGGGGGTCCTTTGAGGTATGATGATGTAAAATGGGGGGGGGGGCATTGGGTACAAATTTTGCAAAGGGGGGTCATCGAGTACAAAGCTTATAAATGCCTCTCTAATAATCAACAAATTTCCCATATTTGCAAAGAACCACTAGGCCCTATTATAACAACAAAACTGTGATTTGATTCAAATAGATTCATGGCCGGGGGACATCTCTATACATATTTTTGGCACAAAACCCCAATCATCAATATACCAATTTTGATGGTAAAGCACCAATTTACTCAAATTGGATGCTTTGTTTGCAAATTATCCCCAAAGCATCCAAGTTATGAAAATTGGTCGCTTTCACCTAAGATAAAAGCCACCCGATCGCTATGCCAAAGCCTGTGAAACCCTTTACCCAAAGGCAGGCACACATACATCTACCTTGTCAATGAAAGTAATCCCCACGGAATTAATGGTATCGGGGGGTGGGGTGGAGGTATTGGCCATATTGTATTAAAGGTGTAGGTTCCTATTATAAAGGGGGGTCTTTGAGTACAGGAAAAAAATAATAAAACGGGGGTCATCCAGTTGCAACAGAAGGCAAAAATATGGGGTCATTCATAAGAAAATATTCAAACCAACCTTTTTAGCTTCGTTTCATGGTCCTAAAACATATTTGAGATGTTAACAAAATAAATTTCCCGTTGCACTCGAGATATTCAAGATGGCGTCCAAAATGGCCGCCAAAATGCTATATTTTCATTAAAATAGTTCTAAAACAACTCATAAACCACTTTATGTCAACAATTTTCATAGGGAAACTGCTTCTGGAGCTGAAACATATTTGGCTTCAAATTAGATCATATGGCATTTCAAAGGACATTTTTGTCAATTTTAGTTAAAATATGATATTTTGGCAGCCATTTTGGCGGCCATTTTGAATTTGAAACATGCACACGATCTCATTTGAGGCCAAATATGATTCTTACAGCTCTGGAAGCAGTAACCTTATGAAAAATGGTGACATAAAGTGGTTTATGAGTTGTTTTAAAACTCTTTAAATGAAAATATATTTCATTTTGGACGTCATTTTGAATATCGCAAGTGCAATGGGAAATTTATTTTGTTAACATCTCAAATGTGTTTTAATACCATCAAACGAAGCTAAAAAAGTTGGTTTGGTAGAGTCCTGTGGGGGTGCCCGGTAACCCCCCTCTAGATACTCAACTTAATAAAAGGGGCCATTGGGTAACAAGTGGACTGGGAAAATAAAAGAGGGGGTCATTGGGTACACGACGATTTGAAAAGTGGGGATCTATCCGGAGGCACATCCTGCGTACCCACCATGCAAGTGCACCCCCATCCCCGGAATTTTTTACAAACACAAATGTATATTTTAAAAAAATGAAAGCATGCACACTGCAAGACAGTTGGGCATTTTGGGGGTGATTTCGCCCAATGTTGATGAAGTATACATCCCTACCAACGTTGGGCAAAACCGTGACGAATAACACTGTTGGGCACACATTCCTGCCCTATTAGTTGTGCAAAACTATGTGAGCGGAAACACGAGCCCATCTGCTATCTGTTGGGTGAAAGCGATACAAAAAGTGTATGATCTGCGGTGCTTTTATAATTAGTTGGTAGGGATGTATGTTTGCAGTGCAGAGTTTTTTTTCCTTTTTCCCCCCCCTTTTTTTTGATATAGCTTCTTTTTTGTCTCTTTCACAGGGAACGAACCTGATCAGCACCAAGGATCTTCACAACATTCGAGCCAAGATGCGAAGAGAAAAAGATGGAATGAAGTCTGAAGAACAACTCTTAATTGACACATTAGCAGAGCTGGGTAAGATTTCAAACAAACAAAATCATGCATTTTATGAGCAGACAAAATCAACGAATTAACCCTATGTGAGACCAAAAATTAGCAAAAATGGATAAAATGATACCCTATCTGAGACCATAAATCTACCTTATCTGTTCGAATGGATACCCTATCCGGGACCATGCCTGTTCAAATGAATACCCTATCTGAGACCGTGACGAAATAATTACTACAAGAATTCATAGGTAAAATGTAACTGTACACCATTCTCTTAAGGAGTGTGTCTAGGTATTTGAAGCAATTTAAGGCACATTATCACCATTTCTTCATAGTTTGATACCTTATCAGAAACTGAAAGGCCAAATTTGATACCCTATGTGAGACCTTCAGAGTACCAGGTCGATTTTGATACCCTATATTGCAAGTCTCGAGACCTGTCCATGTCTCGCTTTTTTGTAAAACGGGTGGTTACCCGGTACCCGGTACAAAATACCCAGTTACCTCCCCCCCCCGGGACCATCAGAAATCAATTTTTGTGCTTTAAAATCCTTTATTATTATACTGTGTAATCGGCAGTTGGTGGTGTTTATCCGCTATCCGGACCCAGAGGAGGGTGGCCGTGGCAAGTGTATCGTAGCCGATCCTCCGGTTGCGTCATGTCTTATGGGGGCTCATTTTTTTAAATTTTTTTTGTGCTTGTACGTAAACCATTTTTGGGAGTACCAAATGGGCCTCATAGGTCAATTGCCTGTAAATATTACTCGTATTAATTAAACAGATAACAGAATCAGAATTTGAAAATGTTGACAGGTATGGAGGAGCCTGTTAAGGCCTTTAGCTTAATCTCGAGTGGACGAACACAAATTTGCCCATAGTTATTCAAAGCTGCCCGATATTGCGCAAAATTACACAAAGTTGCCCAATGTTACCCAAAATTGCCCAATGTTGCGCAAAGTTACAAAAAGTTGCCCAATGTTGCGCAGAGTTGCACAAAGTTACAGAAAGTTAAATAATGTAATTAAACGTTGCACAAAATCCTTGTGCAACCTTGGGCAACTTTCTGGTCCAATTTCAGAATTTTGTAATTGGACCAAAAACTCCCTTTGAGTGAAGTTCTATTTTTTTATATACCCACTCAACCATGACTTTGTTTATAATACTAATTCATTATGAAATTGGACCAGACAAAAATCCACCAAATATTTGATAAAACATAACTTTTCTTGTACACTTCCGAATGAAATGAAACAAACGGTATCTGAAAGTTCAATTCATGAGCTATAAAATGTAACCTTTCATACATACTTTTTGATTTATCCATTAAACTCAAGGAAATTACAAGCAAATATTGTAAGGTTTTTTCTGGGACACCCTGTACGAGGATCTATTAATATGATTATTACCACGGGCTAGGGGAAGGCAAGGGGCACCAATTCATGGGGGCGACAACTCGCAGTCACTTGAAAAAATAGCACCAATTTCGAAAAAATTTCAGTTTCAGTTTCAGTTTTAGTTCACTATTTTTTCACGTTTTTGGTCAAAATTGTGTACACAACCCTATGATGGAAAATCACATTTTATGCTGGATAAAAGTAGTCGTAACTTTAAAATGGTTTCGTAGATTTTTTGGTTTTTTTTTTGATATATGGTGCGCACCAGTTAGATCTACAAAAGTTGTAAATCAAATAAAAAATATGGTCACCGGATTCGTTTTCGTGTTATTTAACAAAAACTGCCGATTTTAAGTAAAAAAAATGAGCAAATTTACAGATGTGCGTTGAGCGCATAATGATATACGCGGCGCAGAAAGCACCTCATTGAGTAGCCTAAATCTGGCACATAATT
The DNA here is from genome assembly GCA_000969725.1 of Ophiothrix spiculata. Classification (NCBI taxonomy): domain Eukaryota; kingdom Metazoa; phylum Echinodermata; class Ophiuroidea; order Amphilepidida; family Ophiotrichidae; genus Ophiothrix; species Ophiothrix spiculata. The sequence goes on along the minus strand of JXSR01S042372.1, from coordinate 11,420 downwards.
CGAGGTTGATAAGGAGATAACAAATCCGGTATTCATGCATGCCCAGATATGTAATGAAAATATGCATAGCTATAAAGCAAATGCAACAAGAACTGTCTTTAAAAAAGACAACGCCTCCGGATGAAATAAGATAATATAGACTTTGATGTTAATTAAATTGGCAGATGTTTTACTTTTCCCAATAAGTGGACGAAATGTTGATATAATATACTAGTCTATACATATTTGGCTTGAAAGTGGAATTTCGATATTAATGTCAAAGTTAAGGGCACCACAAGATGTTTTAATTTTAAATATCAGACAAATCAGTAAAATCAATTTGTCTTTCTAGTTAATTTACATCTCAGGGAAAATTCAATTTAACAGGGTTGTTTTATCAAGAAACAAATTAACGATTAATTTGATTTTAATTAATTTTCTGATTAAATTCAATTCATGATTTTATAACACAAATCAAAAATCTTCAACTCTCCAACTTAATATTTCAACTTCTTTGAAAAACATGCCCACCATTTTAATGATCATACATGTAATTAAAAGTTAAATGACTTGTGTTTCTGCTTCTAATTGCACGAGAACGTTTATAGACACATTATCTTCATGAGAACGTTTGTAAGTACTTAGTGCCCATATATATGACAGACCGGACAAAACAAATTTATGTTGAACATAAGTGGCCTGGTTTCTGTTTGTGGTAACCATAGAAAATTTTCAATAGATTATCATATTCAAATTGATTATACTGATTTGACATTAATAATAAAATCCACCTTTAAAGTCTTTTAAATATTTAGGCTAGTATAATTTATCAACATTTATCATTTCCTTCCATCTCCTTGAAGGAAAAAGACAACCATCTGCAAATAATATTAATATATATGATGACATTGCGATGCCACTCTTGATTTAGTCATCACAAACCACAAGCTTGTGTCCCATTACAAGAAACCTATTCCTTTGTCGTCTATAGGTTTGAGTGACCACGATTGTGTCTTGTGGAACCCTAAGATCCAGGTTACAATGGAATAAAAAAGAAATCTGGATTTCCCGCCCTTTTAGTGATGATGATGAAAGGAACACAACACAGATTAGACGTAATGATGATGAAAGGACCCCCCCCCCCATATTTTCTCGGCTGGTTTGCTTAATAATATTTTATCTGCCGATTTTTTTTTTTGAAAACTTCACGTAGTTATGTATACACTCATGGCGTTCTCTTTTCAATATCTCCTTCAGGTGCTGATGATCCTGGTGCACAACTCTCTGTGCAAACAACACAGACCGGCGAGCTTGAAAGCCTCCTCTTCGTGACCAGTGATATGCAGACAGCATTTAACCTCTACCCTGAAGTGTTATTGATGGATGGCACATATCGCATTAACAAAAACAGAATGCCTCTCTACACATTCATTGTAGAAGATGGTAACGGTAATGGTAGGGTTGTGGGATTTTGTTTTTTGTCCAGTGAGAAAAAACTTACAATAGAGACCATGGTGTCAGAATTGAGTAAAGTTCATGATTTATCCTTAGTGAAGACGGTCGTCATTGACAAGGACTTCAACGAAATAGCTGCTTTGAAAAACGTAATGCCCCATACAAGGATACAGTTGTGCAAGTTCCACGTGATGCAAGCTATGAACCGTGAAATTAAGAAACTAAGAGCCAATGATCGTGATAAGACCACCGACCTTGTTCGTGGAATCGTTTTTTCAAGAACAAAGAAGAGCTTTGACAAGAACGTCGCTCAGCTGGAAAAGGAAGCGCCCACATCTTTCGTAACATACTACAAGAAAAATTGGTCTTCAAGTCAGGAACTGTGGGCAGGTCACGAGACAAATACTGTCATCAACTTAGGCAATACCACAAACAATCGTCTTGAGTCACTTAATCAAAAGATAAAAGGTGTTCTGCATCGCAACATGACCTTACCCGAGGCTGTAAAGGGTCTGCTCCTTCTTGTCAGAGGCATGCAACAGAGTCTTTCACAGGCCACCTTCAATAAACATATGAAGGTTCCCGTGTTAATTTCAGATGATGTAGCAATTCAGGAAGCTACTCGCCACCTTACAACTTATGCCGTGACTATTGTACAAAGAGAAATTCAGGCTGCCAGGAAGCGTAAGAAGCTAGGTATGAAAAGAGAGAACTGCTGCATCCTTCAAACAACTATGGGATTGCCGTGTCGTCATACTTTTGCAGAACGTCTGCACCTTAAACAGGACCCTCTTTTCCATGTCAGTGATGTCCTTCCTCGGTGGCGAGCTGACTATGAAACGGCAACATCTACCAGTACTAACGCATGCAGACAGCCTGTTGAAAACACTGTGTCCACAAGACAGGTTATAGTCCATCAGTCACGACCAAAGTCAAAAGAAGAGAAGTACCGGAATATGATCATTCTTTTCAAGTCAATGGCAGACCTGGCTTCTAATGATGGTATGACAGCATTTACAGAGAAGATGGAAACTTTGCAGAAGCTATATGACATGTGGAAGAAAGGTGACAATGGTGTGCTGGTCAATCTTGATGAGACTGATCCAAATGTGAATGATAATGATCTTGATGATGGTGAGACCAGCAATAATATGAGCATACATCGAGCAGGTGATGATGAAAGGAGCACAACACAGATTAGACGTAATGGTGATGATGAAAGGAGCACAAAACAGAGTAGTCGTAATGATGATGATGAAAGGAGCACAAAACAGAGTAGTCGTAATGGTGATGATGAAAGGAGCACAAAACAGATAAGACGTAATGGTGATAATGAAAGGAGCACAAAACAGATTAGACGTAATGGTGATGATGAAAGGAGCACAAAACAGAGTAATCGTAATGATGATGATGAAAGGAGCACAAAACAGATAATACGTGATGTTGATGATGAAAGGAGCACAAAGCAGATTAGACGTGATGTTGATGATGAAAGGAGCACAAAACAGATAAGACGTGATGGTGATGATGAAAGGAGCACAAAACAGATAAGACGTGATGGTGATGATGAAAGGAGCACAAAACAGATAAGACGTGATGTTGATGATGAAAGGAGCACAAAACAGAGTAGTCGTAATGGTGATGATGAAAGGAGCACAAAACAGATAAGACGTGATGGTGATGATGAAAGGAGCACAAAACAGATAAGACGTGATGGTGATGATGAAAGGAGCACAAAACAGATAAGACGTGATGGTGATGATGAAAGGAGCACAAAACAGATAAGACGTGATGGTGATGATAAAAGGAGCACAAAACAGATAAGACGTGATGTTGATGATGAAAGGAGCACAACACAGATTAGACGTGATGGTGATGATGAAAGGAGCACAAAGCAGATTAGACGTGATGGTGATGATGAAAGGAGCACAAAACAGAGTAGTCGTAATGATGATGGTGATGAAAGGAGCACAAAACAGAGTAGTCGTAATGATGATGATGAAAGGAGCACAAAACAGAGTAGACGTCATGATGATGGTGGTGGTGGAAAAAAGCGAAAAAGGGGAAATAATGATGACGGATGCGAAAGTGGTAGGAGGATAAAGAAGAGGCGTAAAGATACAAAGAAACGGAAAATGAATGAAGATGAGAGCCATATGTTTTATTGTGGTAAAAAGGACAAGAAACAAAGGATACATGATCATGAAGGAGAAGAAATACAAAAGGTGAGAAGACATGACAACACAGAAGGAAAAGAAAAACAGAGGGAACTGGCAGATGGACGTGGAAACCATAACCAGGAGTCTGATGTAAGTGGGAAGGAGGACAAGAGAATGGGTGGTGAAAAGACCAAAGAACAAAAAGAACAGAGGGGGATAGTGGATGTACGAAGTAACCAGTGGTCTGATGGAAGTGAGGTGGAAGATGATAAGACATCAACAGATGATAAAAATGCACAAGGAAGTGGTGAACATAAGAAGATGACAGATAGACGAGAGCGATCTGATGAAACTGAAAATTACGACGACAATCCATATGATAGAATGAATGATGAAAACATAGAAGCAGGAGAAAACCAGAAGGAGATGACAGATAGAGGAGGCAACTATAACTGGAAGTATATTGTAGTTGGAAAGAACGCAAAGAGCATGGGCGGTGGAATCACAGAAGAAAGAGATGAACAAAGAGAGATTGCTGATACACGAAAAACCCTTAAGTCTGATGGAAGCGAAATTGAAAATGGTCAGAGAGCAACAGCTGGTGAAAACACACAAGGAAGAAGTTCACAGAGAGAGACGGGTGATAGACGAGATGGCCAAGGATCTGTTGGAAGTGAAAAGTTTGACGACAATATAATATTTGATGAAAGCACAGAGGGAAGAGAAGGCCAGGAGTATCATTTAGATGGAAAGGATGACAAGAGCATGGCTGGTGGAAACACAGAAGAAAGAGATGTACAGAGGGTGATCGCTTATAAACTGGGTAACCAGAGGTCTGACGGAAGTGAAAAGTATGACGACAAAAGGGTTAATAATAAATCTACAGACGGAAGAGAAGAACAGAGGGAGATGGCGGATAGCAGAAGTAACACGAAGTCTCAGAATGGAAGTAAGATGGAAGTCAAGAATGTATCAGCAGATGGTAAAAATACACAAGGAAGGGGTAAACGAATGGATACGGTGTATAGAAGCGACAACCAAAAGTCTGCCGAAAATGACAAGTATGGCGACGTTCGATATGATAGAATAAATGATAAAAACACAGAAGGAAGAGAAATACAGATTGAAATGGCGGATGGACGAAGTAACCAGAGCCAGAGATCTCATGCAGACGGAAGAGAAGACCACGGGGGGATGACAGACAGAGGAGGTAATGATAATCAGAAGTCTGACGTAAGTGGAAAGAATGACAAGAGAACGGTTCATGGTGAAAACACAGGAGGAATAGAAAAACGGAAGGATATGGTGGACAGACGAAGTAATCAAAGATATGCACAAGGAAAAGTATACAAAAGAGAAAAGACAGATAGAGGAAGAAATTATAACCAGAAGTCTGTTGTAGGTGGCCAGGGTGCCAAAAGAACGGATGATGAAAAGACAAAAGAAAGAGATGAATACACGGCGATGGCGGATAGACGAAGTAACGATAAGTCTGATGGAAGTGGAATGTACGATGACAAAACATTAACAGATGGCAAGAACACACAAGTAAAGGGTGAACATAT